>JAQFZW010001763.1:0-23065 GCA_034687055.1 Heteromurus nitidus
AAGAAGGGTACTTAACTTTTGAAAAATTCCCCCACGTTGGACTCACAAAGGTTAGTTGCTAATACGCTAATATTTATACATATACTAATAGAAATGTGGGTTTGCATCTGGTATGAAAATTGAAGATTCACATAATGGATTTTCTTACAACTCATTTGTGTTGGCTTATTGACAGTCACGTCGAATTTTATCCAATAATCAGGCATTTAGATATGATTCCACATGATTACTTAAATAATATCCGAAATGCGGGTCGTTTGCAGTCGAGAAGAGATTTTTGCCTATCCTTGATCCACAAAATGTGAAGTATTGCACGACGAATGAATATCTCCAGTTCTTTATAAGTGATCTCTTTCAATTCTCTGAAATTATTAATATCTCCTCATGCCATACAGGAACATTGAATTTTGTCCATTTGCATTAAAAAACTACGGTATGCTGAAGTCTTATTTTTAAAACACCAGCAATGTGCTAAACTCTCACGACACTAGCCTTGAAATTCAAATACACAACATTAATCGGATGAGGCTATTCAACATGTGTTTAATCTTTATTCTCGAACATTCAGCGAATTACTTTAAGCATGTTCTATTTTTGTTTCTCTTCAAACTTCTCAGACGTATAATACAGATCGACAAGTTCCGGATTCTGCAGGTACTGCAACCGCCTTGTTCAGCGGAGTAAAGGGTAACTACTACACCGTTGGTCTGGATTCGAATGCTAAATTCAACGTGTGCAGCCCTTCAGTCGAGGCCAAGGCTAAAGTGACTACACTGGTTGACTGGGCTATTTCCGCTGGGAAATCTACAGGTACGCGTAATACATGGTTTTATGGAGTTTATACCCTCCACTTTATGTTCTCATCATTAAAAGCCATGAAAATGGATGAAGATGAGAACGTCCTCTGCATATACCTAAACACACACGCGGAGAGGGAGGGAGAGAGTGAATGTACGGTAAGGAATATAGATGCATTAAAGATACTGTAGATACTTGAGTAGCATCGCATCGAAACCATTCTGACGTCGTTAGATTCCCTTATGTTGAAATTCCATCTCAAGTTGGATGAAACGCACTCCGTTACTAATCAGTTCTTGGAAAATATGCAAATGTTAAAACGCTTTACTTGAGAAACTGGAATCCTATTAATTCTGATGCATTAATGTTGCTCGAGAAATTTGGCACATCTTTTATGAAATAGATTTGTCCAAGGACAAGACATATAAATGCGCATATATATAAAGTGACACTTGCTTTCGGTTTGTTTGGTTTCGTATAAATAAGTACAAACGTGTGCGTGCTTCTATAACTAACGTCCTTCGCTCGAGTTATGCAATGTTAACGATAACGACACAAATTCGTTGCGACATCTTTTTCTTCGATTCTTGGTAAATATTTTCATAAACACCACGTGGACTAGTGATGAATTAATTGTGATGATGAACTGAATTTTTTAAAAGAACTCACAAAAACATGTTTTTCTCCCAAGTGTGTTGAAAGCTGTCGTAAGTTTATATGCAAAAGCTCCAAAGTCAAATTGCAGGGATCATTTTTAGTAAACGTTATGTAGGATACAATCAGGTTAGAGACAGTCCTCCTGTCTACATGGTTTCAGTTGACAGCCACCACGCTTTAATGAATACTCAAGTTAATAGTTTAAAAGTTACATTTCACGGTACAAAAATTTCTCCAGCTTTCCTCCAACTAACTTTTACTTCAACTTCTCCAACGAGAGCATTTTTTCCTGACAACGTTTCTTAAAGTTCACATTCCAGGTTGAAACTTCTGACTGACAAAGTTTTCGCCGTGAGACTTAAATAGAACTAGCTACCATCCTGGCAGAAATTCTTGACCAGCTCCACCCATTTACTTTATTCACAACCAAAGTGGTTTACTTTAAAATCTGGTGTAAGTAGTTGCCGTTGCCATTAGCATTATATGTAGAAGGTATGCAATGCATCTAGTTGAAGTACATACAAAGGTCGGCTTTGTAAAAAAATATAAACCAATAAAGGATTGAAAGTGAGAACAGCAGTTCCATACGCCTGGTGCGAATTCCCCTTGTACATATGCAAACAGCACGAACTCTTGAAAAAACGTGAACATTTATGTTTGCATTTGAAAGTAGGTCTTTGTCACATTGTCATTCGGCACAACAAACACACAAAATGTGTATCACTGCTCTCTTCCTTGAACATGCAAGTGGCTTCATGGCTCACAAACTCGCGAGATTTGCTTAGTATTCTGCAGAATTTTCCACCATGTGTTTAGTGACACACGCACAGAGAGAAGCAAACTCAGCGAATCTCTCAAAAGCTTCCACTTTGTATGCATTTTTGTGTGCATGGAGTAGTGAATACGGGAGTGAAGAGGAAAGGCGAATCTCACAAAAAATTAGTACTTGCTTGAAGATCTCACATCTCCGCGGGGAGTCGGTCACCATGCGAACTTTTTCCTAGAAGTTAGTACTCGACAACTAAACAATGTATAATAGGCACTTTACATTTCCTCTGTTTTCTGCGACAGTAGCAATTTGCAATGATGTTACCTACAAGCATGTGTGGTTGCTACTACGACAACTTCGGCTTAGTAATGATTACGGTGCTAACAACACAGCAGGGGTGCGAGATGGGCTGGTGTAGGATGACAAAGCTAATCCGATAGCAATTACGATGAAATCGTCTGAAAAAGTGAAGTGATTGCACTTTTCTCCTTATTTAGTCCTGGTCACAAATATATCCAACCATGGAAAATGGAAACTTTTTATCGAATTTCAAGGTGAAAGGAGAACTGTTAAAATTGACTTTGGTCAAAAAATTAATTGCAAATTGATATGGTGTAAGCAGTAGCGGTATTTATTGCCGGGACAAATGTAAACTCAATTTTCAGAAAGAGAAAGTTTCCAAATTATTGGCCAATCCGTAACAGAGTTACAAGCAAAGTAATACTTTTTATTTTATTTGCTTGGATCCAAATTAGCAGAATTGTGAAAGTCAAATATTGTACATGAGTACCTACATTTCCTTATAAATACGAGAGTCACGTATCAGGTCCACATCCAGGCCTTCCACGCAACGCCTTGGAGTTGAAATCTCCATTTTCAAGAGTTTCATGTAGACCATCTGCAGTTTTTTATACTTTCCGTTTCTATATGCCGCTAGCAGATGACGACGATGATGATGGCTGTGCAAGCGTCCAGCCATGTTTACCTCGAAGCGAAGTGATGTAATAGACCTTTAATAGAGCATCTAATAGAGTGGAGAGGAAATATTATGTATAATAAATCGTGCAATGAAACGAACGAAGATGAACGTGATGATGCGGAAAAAGAGAACCGGGCAATTGTTATTTCTCCCTCTCTCTCTCTATGTACGGGGAGTATATTATATAAATTGTGTGTGAACAACAGCAGAAAGTAACTGTTTATCGTAGTACGTTCACAAGGACAGAGAGAGCTGATTGTGAGTGCGTGTTTTTTCCGACTTGCACTTGGCTGTGGAAATGTGTAAGCAACAGTTTTTCTTTTACCGTTATGCATTGGGAACGTGCACATATATTACATGGCGTATATATGTACTCTCAAAGTGAAAGGCACATAATAATACATCTTTTATGGAAGTTCGGGTAGCGTGCTAGAGGCCTGTATCTATTGTATCTACACACATAAATATAGATACTATAAGTACAAGTAGAAACCCTAGCCTAATGTTGTTCTTGTTAGTCAAATATTTGCCATGTATTTTTGCTTTGAGCTAACCATTTCTCAAAGTGTGTGTATGTGTAGCTCTGCACATTCTCTGAGAGAGAAGGAGAGGAGAAAAACCACTGCTAATGAGTGGAACTCGCAACCCTACAAAATGTTATTGACTTTACTGGAAAGGAGGAATCGTCCATAACCGCAAGAAAGCTTGCCTTGTACACATAGCCATATAGTCATACGTATAGTAGGATGGTTTCCACAGAGACACCAGCTCAAAATTTCAGAACTTGTAGGTTTTGAAGTTCAAGGTTATTTCAAATTCAGGTGCAACTGTTTAATTGTGAAGTGGGGTATTTAAATATGCATATGCAGCGTATACATGGCGTTGAAAAGGGACAGGCGATACTAGCAATTCAAATGAAAGAATGCAAAACCCGAAGCTAAATAATAATGCATGTTCGGCTTTGAACACAAAAAAAATACATTTTTTTAAGTATAAGAAGTTGTGAAAAGTGGGAATGAAAATCAATTCACTCGTAGCAAAATGAAAGTGCTCAGGGGAAATCTCAGAGTTGAGACGAGCCGGTATAGAGCTGTATTAAGAGAGGCAGCAAGCAGAATGAAATGAGTGCAAACATTTTCACGAACACAATATCTCTAGTATTTAATAGAGAAAAAAGGAGAAGAAAGTGTATTGCAATCTTGCGTAAATTTATTCAATTTAGTAACTTGAAAAGCGTATTATTATATTTAAGTTAGTACGTAGGTACTTACTCCTCTCATGTTTACCCTCACCAAACCGGGAAACTCTTGATGTATGAACAACATTGGTTTCCAAGAACATGTTTCTATCTTGTTAATGAACATATTATATAAATTTTCATATTAGACAGTTCATTCGAATCTCATTTGATACACAATGTTTCTAATCATTCTGTAAACATAGGAGCCTCTACGCTATATATCCCCCAAAATATTCATTTAGGCAAAAAACCTAGGGAGAGAGAGAGGAAGTGGAGCTGCATCGTGTGCACGAGGTGGAAATTCGTTTCCAACAAGATTATTGAAAGGTTTTACTGAAAGTGAAAGCTCGTAAAACGCTACAGTTTGAACATGTATTTATAAACTACCCACAAGATATATATTTCACCAACTTCACAAATTCAAATTTCTTTTCACATTATCGATTCTTGGCTTATTTTATTTTGAGAAGGGCTCTCCCCTGTCTTTTATCTCCCCTTCAAGAAACTTCATTCCAGTGACTTTCTCCTCTTGTTTGGAAGCTATGAGAAAATTGGAGGTTTCATCCGATTCACTTTTGCAAATTATCCTGGAAGTACAAGGAGAAAGCCTTATTCCCTTCCCTACACACATGCAGTAGGTTTACTGAGTGAAAGTATCGGTTTCTGAGATTAATGTCCTATCAACTACTGACTCAGTTTGAGGTGATGGCTTTCTCCGGTTATTGCTATTTTCACGTCCTTTGTTTTCCTTTTCCTTTCCATCCACTCTCTTGCTCCACTCCCACTTTCATGCAGGAACCTTGCAGTGAAGTTTGAGAACTTGAACAAAGAGTTGCAATCGTAATAAGAACTGGTTCATTCAGCGAACGAATGACTGAACATTTTCGATTTGTGTGCATCCTATCACTCATCCAAATCCAAATGGCAGTGATCCTTTTCAGCTTAGCATTAGTTTATGTCTTTTTCCTCTCATTTCTGTTTGAGTTGGTTTCCCCTATTGTGAAAATGACACGGTGTTCTTTCATTAACTTTCCTTTTACAACCAGCCTTCTGCAACAAAATCCAAGAATCCACTACCACAATCCACATCAATTTTTTTCCCTGAGTAATGTACCCCTTTAAAAAGTAAACTTTTTCCACTTTTGCATACGAGTTGAGACGAAGAATGAATAGAAAAGGAGCTTTCTCGTATGCTTTCCTCATTCTACAGAAACTGTGATCATTCTCCTTCTTTCTTCTGTGGGAAAAGTAATAATGCTGGTCGTCAAATACAAGATGAGAGAGGGAAAGAAAGTGTGTGTGTGTGTGAACATGACAGACATAAGTATATAGAGCATTGCTCAACAAAACTACAAGTTGGTGAGTGAGAGTGAGTACTGCACTCTCGACTCCCACTCACTATCACAATTCCATTTCCACTGCACTTCAAAGTCTCTTTTGTGACTTAAATCGGAGTGACCTTCCCTTCAACTCTCAGACGTAGGCAGCCCTCTCTTTCTTTGTCCTTCTGTTACATTTCTATTATCACACATATAGAGCATCTCTCTTATTGTTTCACGTACATGAAGTTCAAAGCTGTATAGACTTTCCCCTTGTTACTTGTGCGCAATAATATGTAATACGAAGTAGTGATGCACATCACTTCCTTTCTTTGGCTGTCAACTAAATAACCAGTGTAGCTGCAGTATACATTTCAATACGACCAGTCTATTTAAGAAACGGCCAGCGAGAAATTTCCATATTCATTAAAGACGCCTGAAATTTCTTTTCAAATGGCAAGCTTCATACTTCATTCAAACTCCCATTGTTTCCACGTATCCCGAGGATCGTGATACCCGGTACGAAAACAAGCACAATAATAATTACAGCATTATTTTAGAATGCTGCTCATATTCTGGAGATGACTCGTGAGATGTGAGATCCTCCCTTCAGTCCCTAATACTATGATATCTTTGTTCAGCCTCACATACGTATAGTATCATTTTACGCTGACAATGAGCAAAGAAGTTTATAGGAACTTCAACGGCTTAATAAAAGAACGATAACGTAACTGTAAAAGTGATCTGATGTAAGTAGTAGACTAGTTTCTTGGGTACACTTCTTTTTTAGGCAGATTATTATTCCAAATATTGCGTAGATGCATCTGACACGTTGGCAGCTATGCATGTTCGAGTGTGCACTCCGAATATGAAAATTTCTTTCAATAAATTCATTTATTCATGAGCATGCATGCAACAGAGAAAGAGGATTTGGGAGATTGAAAATAAGGGATTTCTCTTCTTCATTCCACTCACACGTTCTCCTCATCTTCTTCTTTCCTCCTCTCCTCTTATACTTTTTCTTTGTCCTCTCGTTTCACACTCCGCTCTCTGTCACTGTTTCATGTGAAAACTCATTTGTTTTGCCTACGAGGAGCTGCGTGTGTGTATTACCCCACTCATATATATATTGTCGCGTAAGCTTTCTTCTCCGTGTCACTTGGAGTGTGGCGGCTATTGTTTAGCAAAGAATTAAAGGGAAAGTACGATGTTCTTTTGCGTCATTTTGTAAGTGCTGTAGTGGGAAAGGTTGCTCCTATGGAATTCATGCATTTCGATCAAAGGCTATATGCCCCACAAGGCTTCCACAGACCCAGAGCCAGGGTATTTTAACATGCATCACATCTTCATTCATATACAACTAAAAGATGCTGAATTATAGGTTATATTACTACAAAAAAATGTATGAGCATGTTATTCTATATGCTTATATGTTACGCAACTGAAAAATATATGTTGACGCTAGTTTTTTAAAACTTATGGTATCTATCAATATGGAATATCCTTCCTGTTTCCGGCAAAGAAAGGTAAAGAGCGCTAGTGCTTTCAGCCTTTCAGCGGTAAAGAATATTAAGGAAGCAGTTGTATCGACAGCTTCCTGAGATCTACCCGCTCAGCAAAAAAAATACTTCAACTATTCCCTGACGTGAATTGCAATTCATATCCGCTTCAAGTGGGGGAAGAAATGGAAAACATGTTACCACCACTTTACGGACGAGTATTCCCTGGAAATGATTTTTGAAAGGGGGCGATGCAAGGGTTGCATCAGAAGCCAGTTAGGATGATAGTATGGATTAATACAATTACGTAAACATTAGCTAAATATTAGGTTAGAGGCTATCTAAGTAAGTACTCCAGCTTATTAAGCTTGTCAGACCATATCAAAAGTTCCGATATGATGCAAGCTGGGTGGAAACGGAAACTGTTTGGGAATAAAAATAATATAACTGAGTCTTTTCATGGATAAAACCTGCAAAAAAACCTGCATTGTGCCTGGAATTTCCCCCCATAAATTGAAGAAATCGATTAAATGAAGTGTGTGCTTGATCTTGGATTTTTATTTAGGGCTGGTCACAACCACGCGGATAACTCACGCAACTCCAGCAGCTGTGTATGGACACAGCGCCCACCGAGACTGGGAGTGTGACTCAACAATTCCGGAAACGGAGCGGAAGAAAGGCTGCAAAGATTTGGGAAGACAGCTTGTTGAGGACGAGCCTGGCAAGAATATCACGGTGAGTGCATCACCGCCGAACGGCTCTAGTTTGCCAAGAATGAAGGCTTGCTTGTGGAGTTTCAGATTATCTTCAAGTGGAATAATAATATATTTAGTGATTTTACTGTCAGAGAAGGATCTCGGTATAACAACCGAGCTAGAATCACTTGTTGGTCTCAGTATTACGATTATTATGCTTATTATCATTATCCAATAATATATCTTGGCTCAAACTCCATATTGCAAAGGTGATTCTCGGTGGAGGAGCTCAAGTACTAAAGGGCTCACTCAATGATAGCAAGAGTGGCGCTTGTGTGAGAACCGACAAAAAAGATTTGGTTTGGGAGTGGATGAAGGCGCAGCGAGCGTTGGGACGGAAGTTTCAGTTTGTTCGAGATAAGGAGCAGTTGTTGGCGGCTGATAACGACAGTTATATTTTAGGTAATGCATACATTATATACTCCACTCACAATCCCATTCCAATATGAATTTTGAACGACCATCATTGCATTGTCTCATTGTGTGTGTATGTGTGTGTGTGTGTGCGTGGCATGTATTTTTAATGCGCTCTATACTGGAAATGAAAGGAGGAGAAATGTTCATTGCTCACGGTTATCACGAGTTTTTTGTGTTATTTTTGAATCAGGTCTATTTGCCAACAGCCATATGCCATACGACAAAGACAGGGACGAAAGTAGCAGCGGCCATCCGAGTCTCAGCGACATGGTTGCGAAAGCGATCGATGTTCTCAGTCAAAATCGTAATGGATTTATACTCATTGTAAGTAATGGGCTTTTAAGAAAGCAATGGTTTATTTTTCAAAGGATCCTCTCTCTCTCGTAGTCACGGGCAGATTAGAATACATTGCTGCACACACACTGTGGGTCGCATGCGAATTCATAATGAAGCCTTTTTCAAACTTGCAGTCTACATACATAATATTATCTCCCTTTTGTATTCCCACTTGCAACACAAACCTACGAAGATACTATATTTGCAATAAACCGTCCGGATCCATTAATTCTTGCTTCCTCGACGGTGTTTCCTTCCTACTCATGGAGGATCAAGTTGCAGTAATGTACACCATTTTTCGATAATTACTGCATTCGATGCTATCGCTATGCTCGACTCGTCTGAGGTGATGTTCCCTTTCGAATGCGGTGTACAGGGAAGTGCAACCCGAAAGTAATTATGCTCGCCATTATCAAAATTACGCGTTTACGACTAATTTGAGGGATTTTGTAACGCGATTCGCTCAATCTTAATTCGGGCAGACTATAAACTCTGATCTAAATAGGTGCTCATCGTTACATGCGGACACAGATTATAAAAGGGTCTATATAATAAAAATGAAGCGTTTACTAAAATTCCCGTTTCAAGAACGCATAAACTCCTTGTTTGACTGTCTTGATTTCCTCAACTCAAGACAAACAATAGCAATAACATCATCGCTTTCTCATGTTTTTACCAAATTCTAGAGTGAAGTTTATAGATTCGATTAATAATGTTACGTTCAGGTTGAAGGAGGTCGAATTGATCACGCCCATCATGATAATCTGGCGAAAATAGCTTTAGAGGAGGTTGTAGCACTGGACGCGGCTATCGAGACAGCGAAAAGGAAGGTGAACATAAAGGACACACTGTTGGTTGTTACTGCCGATCATTCACATTCAATGTCAATTAATGGCTACCCCAAACGAGGAAATCCTATCGAAGGTAACTCACTTGTTCGTGGAAGAAATGTATACAAAAAAACGTTCTGCGGAAATAGTAAATCTCAAGTTGTGCTTGTCAAATTGATGGGTTGTGCATTTGTGTTCATGTTACTGAAGGAGTTGGTGATGTAACACCTGAGGGATTCGCATACCAAACACTGTCGTACATCAACGGGCCAGGGTACAACTATCATCGACAAAGTTCTCTGGAAGCGAACATTAGCGAGGATCCCTTGCACTCAGTGAACACATGGCGGAATCTGAATATGACAGCGAACTTGACTGACCGACACATGAAGCACCATGCTGGTTTTTGGATGGACGCCGAGACACATGGAGGCGAAGATGTCCCAGTTTATGCGATAGGTATCATTGTTACAATTTAATACTAAAGTTTGCTCTGCTATTCATCCGGCTTAAATATTTACAGCTTTTTTTTCTCGGGTAATCGGAAAAATCCTTGTATCCAATCCAATATCTTATTTGAATAGGTCCAATGGCCCATCTCTTTCATGGAGTCCATGAGCAAACCCATGTTGCATTTTCCATCGCGTACTCCACGTGCATCGGCCCGTATGCTGGGAAATGTCGTGCTGGACGGGACACAATCAAATCTCACTCCCAATCTGTGAATGATCCGCACTACGGAATTATGACGTTTGGCGTGACTCTCTTCTCATACCTTATCAGCAATGTGCTACACATAAGAGTTGTCTAATAGGAACAGTTGTAATTTTCAATTCCTCTTCTATTTGCCTATCCAATAATGTTAGCAAGAATTTCAATCGATAGTTGAGTTAATGTCAAACAACTATCGCTGTAATTGAAATGAGATTCCTCTCAGAAGGACTTTAATGTTTAATTTAACTGAAGCTGTTGTTCCACCTCTTGACACATATCCTCTCCTTGACTATCTTCTTCATTTCTTTATACCTTAATACATTATATATGTTGTCCTTTAAAGCATGTAGATGATTTGATAATGTAAAAAATTGACGGCATATCCGCACCTCGTGTTACTTACAAATACAATTGTTTTGTTCGAAATTAATTGAACTTGTGCCTCTCTCTCATTTCTTTGCATACAATACGACAGATTTTATAATTGTATAGTGTCCTCGTCGACGGGTTTTTACTACTTGCTGGCTGCAATAGATTTAACGCTGATTTGATTTCCGCACATAAAGATTACGTCGCTATAAATTGTTAATTTCTTGTTGTCAACTCACTCTTCCAATATATTATTACGTTCGCTCTCAGCTCACCAGTGCGTTATCGTAAGAATGACAATGTTTCCCATGTAAAACAGGCAAGGTCGTCGGGTAAGCAGCTTTTTTATGCTGGCGTTCTTTTATCAGGTAAAGTGAAAACCATGTATGAAATTGTTTCCATTTAGATTAAAATCCAACAGAGATTCAGCGCTTTTATGCACTTTCGCAAGACGAGAAAATGGGAAAGCCATAAAAACCGTCCTTCTCTTTACATGTTTTTTCCCGTCTCTTTTTTACATGCCAACATATATTCCCCATCTACTCATCATCACTTTCAACATTTTCATTTCCAGCGGACATTCGATACACGAGTTCGTATGTGAAGAGGCCTTTTTTCTTTTTTTTCTTCTTCTCCACACACACAAGTTTGTTACACTCAGCAAGCATTTTCCCTTTTTCGGCGATTCGTGTGAAGGCTTTAAAAGAGTGACACAATGAGGGTATGCGGGAATGTGACTGGTCTCAGCGACAGCCTTCCCATCATCCTCTGTGCATTTCCAATGTCGGCAGGTTTTAAAAGAAAGCAGCCACATCAAACTTACTAGCAGGCTGGCATTGGGTCGAAGTGTAGAGCAGCAGAGCAACTTTTTTTTGGAGCAACAGCAGAGCAGGGGCAACCAGAGCCCCTTTCCCTGTTGCTTGCGCCGGTCATATGAAATGGAAGTTGGAAGAGGAAAAATTGGGGAAAGCAAAACTTGGTTCGTCTTGTTCCCTGTCTTTTCTCCCTTCGCTCGCTGTTGTTCTCCCGTCTCTCTTACTTTTTGCCGTTGAGCAGCAGCAGATCCTCTACTACTTTCTCCGCACCACACTTTTTCACCGAGTAAAGAAATAAAGCTCCAGCCGCTTATTTTCTGAGCAGTCGATCGCAACATTGCGTGCAGAAAAGGTGAAACACTTTTTTCCACTCACAAACTAGTTTTTTTCCAGACAGAGGCGTCAATGGTAGATTGAGAAAGGCGCACGTTGACGATACTTTTTTTCGCTTTTTCTCTTGCCGTTTTTATATAGCGGAATTCGCAATTTGCAACCTGTTCCACTGTGGAATCATTTCGTGTGGAGGAGTGTCTCCTCCAAACTGATATTTTAGCATTCTCAATTCTAGCCATAAATCAGGAATATTATACGTTGTTTTCATAGTTTAAGTGCAGTTTTTGCGTTTTAAGGAGAAGTCATTTCTTTCTTGAATGTGATCACTCAGATCAGTCTAACCACGTAAAAACTGGTAGTCATTTCACTTGTTCCAAGATACAAAAAGAGAGCTCGCAGATGTCAAAATTTTTGTGTATGCGTCAGTAATTGAAGAGTCATCATCAGTTATTGAATGACACACCGATTGAAGTATATCTACAAGAGTAAGTACGTAGAGCTAATTTATTCTAATACGATTTTAAATGGAAATAATCATGAAATTACTGTAATTTTCAGTGTTTAGCTTCCCCTTGAAATTTATTCATTTATCACTAATTTTCCTCTCAACCACACACCACACACACAGACAATTTTTATTTAGAACGAGCACAGTGCATTCCAGGATTCCCCAGATTGGAAGAGTTTTTGCCAAGTGAATTATTACCTCTCTGAAATATGTTTATATTTTTGTGTGTCATACAAACAGTTGTCACATTTCATCTGCTAATTGCTCGAGGGCTAGTGGGAAAGTTATTAGGGAAATGTAGCTGACAGGAAAACCTGGAGTAGCGCCCTCAAAAATACTCATAGCGTATACATGGTGTGTAAGTAAAGAGCTTCAGGGCGTAATTATTATTTTCCATCAAAACTTTCGAAGAATCATCTCCAGTTTTAACATTCAGAGTCTCACTCTGGTGAAAAATAAAATTTCGCCATATACACAAAATCATAAATACATATTTGACAATCACAAGAATAACAATTACATACCTCCCAAAGCAGAGACTCTCTCAGCATCCGCATCGCTATGGAAGGTGTTGAATACATGATTCACATTGGGTGTGTGTGTGTATCTTTGTTGATGTACTACGAAATGGAGAAATCGTGTGAATAGCTTTATAGCCCTCACACTTCCAGTTATTTATGCCTTTTTTTCTCTGGCATTTCGACCATATGAAAATTGCATTATCATATAAATCACACGCTTTCTATTTCATTCTCAGTACTCAAAATATGTATTTTTTGCTGGAGCTTGGAAAATTTGCAACTCCTCTGTGTGATAACTATAGGCGCGTGGAGAGAGGGGAATGAGAATAGCTGTTATGAGTCAATACAAAAAACTACCAACATTACCCATCACAAGCATTCAACAATGTTACCATTCCAGAGGTTATTTTCTGTGAGTGAACACACATTACCGACATATATACATTTATATATATGGTAATAGCACATGTAGTACAGAGAAGACAAACAACCAACACCAAATGCATATCTCTCCACTTTTTTCCAACATTATTTTTTTCCATTCCATTCAAAGAAAACCACAAAATGAAATTGTGTAGCAAGACAACAAAATTTGATATATGTTCATGTGGGAGCGACGTTCATGGAAGCCAGTAGTACACACTTGTCTTTTTTACCTGCACACCTAACAGACAGCAGGAGAGAGAGAGAGTGAAAAAAATTCAATAAACTACAACGAAGAAATACAAAACCGTGAACTTTATAATAGCAGATATGTATGAGCGCACGATCCTGTCGAACGCAAAATATGAAAATGATTATTTTTGGTGAGGAAAATGGAGAGGTAACTACTATCTTTTGTGGATATACATGAAATTCGATGATTCCACTCAAATGGTACACTACCTGTAATAATATAATAAATATAAGTAGTGCTTTTTTGTTGCTGTGAGACTTCTACATTTTCATATAGCATTTTTCGATCCGTTAGGCCTATTTTACTAATACATATATTATTTCTTTAGTAGTTTAGCTCAGGGAGGAGGTAGGCGAAATTCTAAAGTTTTGTGGAAGAAGGAGGAAAACGTATTATATTATATGATTACGCACATACTACACACAAGTATCCAGGTATACATACAATTCACTAATTTGCTACTCTTCACTTACGTCCACTTGTGCGAAATAAAAATCCATATATGCAAACAAGTGGCGTGTGTAGACAATGTCAAGCTCCACACACACGGCATGCATATGCACATCATCATATGATGATGCTTGCCTTTCTTGCAGTTTAATGTTAGTTCACACTTGACAGTGCTATAACACGGCACTCAAATCAACCTCGACGAGAGTGAAAACGGCGGTAGTTGAGAGTTTTATTGGAATTCGTCAAATCCCGGACAAGGAAAGCTCAGGTTACACAAAGTTTTCTATAAAAAAATTAGTGAGCGATTTCATTTGGAGAAAGGGTTTGTAGAGCGACAAAAAGAAATGACTCAAACTTGTGTTTAAATTGAAAAAACGAATACAGGAGAATATAGCAGCAACCTGATAAATGTTATTTTTTTCTCGCTCGGAGTCGCCATATAATTCGCAGGGGATATATAGGTATAACACGCAGACCGTTTATGCACACATGAATAAGCAATCTGTGTTTTGTCATTGGAGAAATATGTAGTCATAGTCGTGTCTTTTACCTATCTCTCTCTCCCCCCCTCATTTTCCAATATTATTTTGACACAGGAGCCCGCTATACCACATTTCGCACGTTTTTACCCGTGTTTCCCAGCTTTCCATTCCTCTTTGATCCAGTTTCTTTTTCTCTCTTTCTCTATCTCTCTCCCTCTTATCAAGAAAACTCAACAATGTACCTTTTCCTCTTTCTCTCTCTCTACCTTCGGCATCACCATCATAATCGTCGGCACTCAGCACCAGTATTTTTTCGCATCTCTCCTGTTTTTTCCCTGGCTCCGACGAACCACTATCACCAACCAGAACAACTTTTCCGTGCAGCTATTTAAATTCCCATTTCAGCTTGAATCGATGAGCGTGTGTATGTGTAAAAAACGGAGGGCTTGAGTGAAGATATACAATTTATTATATTTATACAGCCGTTCTTCCCTGCACGAATATTTCAGTGTGCTTCGCAAAAAATGTATGTGTATGCAACAGAGAAGTTATTTGAATACAGAAGAAAGTAGAAGGAAGGTAAAAATGTAAAAGTATTGTGTTGCAATAGAGCGCTGCTCACGTATGAAAGAGGTAAAAAAGAGAAGAAGAAAAACGGAGTAGTAGTTTATTATGCTGGTTGCCGAGAACCATATAATATGCATGTAAAAAGACGTAGATAGATACTTACCTGGATCGTTATAAAAGCAGGGGAAAAAACTCTTATTCTCTCTATCCCTTTTCCCTGTATTCTTTTGAGGAAAAAGCTAAGTATTGAAATAATAATAAAGTGTCTTGTGCACATCCACCGTGTTCTTCCCTGAGGCCGAAAAAAGTGGAGGCAAGTGAAAGCCCAAGAAAAAAAAATTCAGTTGCACAAAGTTTTCACAGAAAGAAGAAAAAAACACACACGAACGAAAGGAACAAGGCAGCAAAAGAGAGAGCATAGTTTGAGGAAGGGAAAAGAAAAAAAAAGATAGCGGAGTTGAGAAGAAGAAGAAAAGTGTACGCAATTGTAATGGAAGTAAACAATTTCTTGACTTTCTCCTTTCTCTCCAGTAATCTAATGCAATGTAACTATTTTCAACTTACAGTTTAGTGAATGTACCTGATTGAAAAAAAGGAAACAGGGGAAGTAGAAAAAAGTCCTAAATTACTTCGGATGGGGAAATAAGTGTACGCACCAAAGAGAAAGTGAGATGGTAGAGAGACAAACATAAAAGCAAAAAAAAAACTTAACATGCTCTAAGCTAGCTATCAGACACAATACAAATTATAATGCCGCCTACTGGCTTTTGTTTGTAACGGAATGAAATATTTACCTTAATTGAAAACGAAGTAGGAAATTTGCTTTTTTCTCCATTATACTATATTCTTCTCCGTCACTTATCTCTGAAAACACATATAGTTTGAACTACTTAAATGTGAGACGTATGGTCCTCGCACTAATGTGATACTTTTTATGTAAGAAGCTAATTTATTTCATTTATTTAAGGAAGCTCACTCATCTCACGAGCTTATGAGCTCCAACTGCAAAGAAAGACAAGAAAGCTCTTTGTTGTGATGACCAACATGTCAGTTGTTTAATCAACCACAAAATTAAAAAGTGGAAGAAGAAAAAAACTTGAATATCCTCAGGATGCGAAATACTTCATCTTCCTTTTAAACGTGAACGAACGGTACTTTTTTCTGTAGGTTGTGAGTGAGACTGTTTCACAACATTTTCAATGCGGGGGCAGGATTTATTAACTCCAACATTTCAGAAAAGAAAGCAACTCGGTTGACAATCAAAGTGAATATAAAACCTCGGATTAACAGCAATTTAATGGCTCCTAGGGTACTTCAAATAGATATATGATTTGGAAGGAAATCTCTGGCGACTTTAACACACGAGCACATTTGTACCACTTCATCCAAGCAAGAGTTCATACGAAAAACTTGTTAATTTAATGCCATGATCGAACAAGTTTCCCCCTATTTGTACGCTCTTTGAGGGAAGGGAGAAGAGCACACTTGATGCATAACTCTAAACCTGAATTATTTGTCTTTAACGAGGAGTTTATTCGACCACATTGACTACCTCTTTTCCTAGGAGGAAATGCACATAAGTGAAAGTGGAACTAAGTTGAGAGAGGGTAATAACGAAAGAGTTGGCGAAAATAATGTGAACATTGTGGAAGAAAGAATGAAAAAAATATGTATGTTCCAAAAGCAAGGAACTCACTCTCCCTGATGATGCGACAAGCTACCAACTCAAATAACTATTTCTCTGATGTGAAATTCCATGTGTGTTTTATGCACAGAGAGAGTTGTAAGGACTTGGACAAAACCAGCGAATAAATCCTTGGAAGCTGCATACCAACACCGTCAGAAAAAAGTTCTTGAGTAGCTCCGCCAACCATCCACCAAAGTCAGTTACACATTATTATAAAGACACTGTTTTCACGGGTGCATATCCTATTCCTCCAGCATTACAGCTTCAGAGTTAGTGCAGTGAATTCATGTGTTCAGCCTCTATATTTTGCTCTTTGAGCCTCTGATCT
The DNA here is from genome assembly GCA_034687055.1 of Heteromurus nitidus. NCBI lineage: Eukaryota > Metazoa > Arthropoda > Collembola > Entomobryomorpha > Entomobryidae > Heteromurus > Heteromurus nitidus. The sequence goes on from JAQFZW010001763.1 coordinate 17,053, forward strand.
ACTGAATTTGCCACGACACAGTCGACAGTACGACAAGCGAATCATCACAAATTCAAACACGACTTGGATGAACGCGTTGGAGCATAGGAGAATAACTGGCGAAAGAAGAAGGGAAGGAAACAGATGCGCACATGTTAGGATATAACATTGGATCATTGAAGCACACAAGAAAATAAGACTTTTATTATTATTATTGAATTTGAATTACATCTCAATTCTAATCTCTTGATGCCTCCCACCACCTCACCACCACCACCAGCACTTGTACGGGTGTAGCTCGTATTCAAGGGAGACAACTGACAAGAGTGTGTGCCACTCTGCTTCTCTCCTGTCTCCTCAGCGGAGAAAGTCATTGAAGGCAGTAGGACAAGACATCAAAATCGAGGGAAAGTCCCACTTTCACTCATTCACTCACTTCTTCAAGTCTGCCAGTTCTTAGACGTCTTCGCCTTCACTTCCATTTCCATCATCGTCATCATCATCATCATAGGTTTGCATCTAGTGTGTGTGCACATCTGGGTGCATTTGTTGTTGTCGACCTCTTGCCACTCAACAGCGCCTCCTCCTCCGCCGAATCACTGTCTTGGAAACGCATGAACAAAGACTCGTAAAAGGACAAGCAGAGAAAGAAGTGATCTGACCAAAGTTCAAATCCACAATATCACAGTCTGAGCTGACTTCGGTTACACAACCATATCAAAAAAAACTTATTTTCCTCCCGTTAAGACTTCTGCTACCTACTTGAGGGGTTTCACTACTGTCCTCTACTCTCTTTCACTAAACTCTACTTTCCCTTGATGTAAAAAAAAGTACAAGACTTGTACCGGTTTTTTTTCTGTCTGAGACTTTTATTCCTTCGTTCGTCCTTTCGCGTGATCCTTGTGCATGTGGAACTTGGAACTAAAAAAAGGATTCGTTTTTTGAGCTAAGAAGGTCTTTGTTAAAGCCCTGGGTGCAATACTATACTATCTCCCCTATATCCTTTGTCTACACTAAACTGACTCAAGTTTTTTGCTGTTTTGCGTCCGTCCTTTCATTTCTCCTCTGATTGTGAGTTCCCTTCAATTAGACGGTGTGGCAACGGCAATCTTCTATCAGGCAGTGAGCCACATAAACGTAAAGATTACGTGAGGGTAACACGGGAGAGTTCTGTGAATACTTGGCGTCAAGAACAAGTCGTCTTGTTTCTCACTGTCAAGGGCTACAAGGCTACTACTATACCTCTTGCAACACACATTCGAGAAAAAGTATGTTGCATGCACCACCAACACCTTATGTATAGAAGAATAGACGAAGATTGCATGCTGCTGCTGTGAATACAAAATTAACTTTTTTCTATGGAAACTTGAACTTAGTGCATGATTGTAATGTTGGTTTCTTTTGTTTTCAATTCGAAAACATGTCTTTGTAATTCTCTCGTTCCAGGGTCACGGCTCCCCCGTTTCATTCTCACCACCACCGACAAACTCCATTGTTTGTACACTGCATGATGCCAGCTGGGTATCCGATTGTGTGGAAACTGGAGATAACTTTGTGAGTGGCATCCATACGTGTTTCGTCGAAATCTGTAAAGTTATTTTCGTCCGAAGGAAAAAAGGAGAGAGAGAGAGAGAAAGGAAACCCACATGGGTATTTGCTAAGGACAAAAGTACCCATTGTATGTTTCGGCTGATATGTCAATGGTGCTGTATCACAAGGATTGAAGAAGCCCACAAACAGCCTTGTCACGTGAACTTTCACCAATTGGGACTGGAACTGTGAAATCACCTTCTACTCCAGACTGTAACGACTGATTAGAAAATTGCTACGTGGCTATGACTTAGATACGAACTTAGATAAGACGGATTTACTTCTAAACGTATTCCCTCAACTCATGAAAATCATACGTATTCAAAACGTGCATATCTCTGTGCTTCCTTAATCACAAAAAAATATACTTTTGTGCGTAAGGACCAATATCAACCTGAGAACTACCAAATAACAACGTGAAACTTTGTGACTGTGGCATTGAATTGAGCCTATAAATCCACTACGGTTTTTAACACTCGTATATTGTCAGTTTATTCCAAGTTCGGCTCGGTATGTAAACTTTAGTTTCGCCATAAAATGAACATAAACCGTCAAATAATTAAGCCAGTCGTCATTCCGATTTTGTCGGGAAACATATCATCGCATTATAACTCGCAAGTACAACAGTGACTCTTTCTCCGTACGCAGATTTCCACTTGCATGACAAGTCCTGTGTTAGTACTTCTCTTCTCTAAATTCGCAAAATTTTTAATTTGACATTGATGGTCTCTGACTGTCGAATGGTGGACGTAATATTGTAGAAACTGTTTTGCTGACCATTATTCGATATAACTTTCAGAAGCTAATTCGTTTACGAAGACACATATGCAAACTAAGACATCGACCCTTCCAGTCGAACATAAACCCACACCGAGTTAAGTGTGCTAGTGGCTGACAGTGATTCGTGATCGTTCTTTCCACCAATTTTGATTAGTGTCATTCACTCATTTCTCTCGAATACAAGTCAACTTTATCCTCGTCTACTTTTGACTGAGAGAAGACAACGTCGACGACAACGTGGGCGGGCGGCAAATGAGAAAGATTTAGCCGGCTGTCTACCTCCAAATCATTTCAAAAAGTATTGAATAATATGCTGATGATCAAAGAGAATCAACAGTACTGCTGATCTGTTTAATGTGTGCATCTAATTGAAAGTGAGAGCTGCTTTGTCAAACTTTTGTCGCTTCTTTCTACACAACCAGACCAATATATACCTACACACATCGTCTTCTTATTACTTCGTCGTTGCGCAACAACCAGAAAAGCAAATCTTCTTCATTATTCCCAAGATCAAAGCAAATGAAAGGGTGAAAAGGTAAGCTATACCTATTTACTTTTTCTCTTCTCGATGAAATAATAATAAAGGACACAAAAGTCCATGATATTCTGTATACGTGTTGTAGGTGTACACTTGACTTTTGTTTATGCCCATATTTCTCATACATGTACATATATACTACCACGCAACTTGTCTTGGGGAGCGATACCGTAATTTTTTTAGTGAATTCATGTAATTTTTATGTATGAGGCGAACTAGGGAAAAAGGGGGAAGTGTTATTGATCCTTATCGCTTCACGTGGAGGACTATGAGCCAACCCGAACGCTCCATTATCGACTCGCTGATGAAGTGAATAACAGTGATAATAGTAATAACAGTAATAATATTACGACCATGTTATAACTTTCTCGCCAGTACGACTTTTCAAGAGCAGAGGACATAAATCTAACTTAAGATTCCGCTTCTGGCATATACACCACACCAATTTCATGCATATTTACGCTCGCTGTATATGCAACTCGTATTTAGTAACCCTCCACACAGAGAATAATTGCTGTATGCAAACATTACCACAATTGTCCACATTCATCTAGGAGAAAATTTTCCTTTCACAATCTAACTCTTTAAATCAAAAGCATATTATGTGTGCAGGTATATAGGAACAATATGCTCTCGTCTCAAGTGGATTCTCATTTTATAATGATATGTGTATCCAAGCAATAATGTGCGCCAGCAGTATGCCGTGTTTTCTCAAATAGAAAGCTATGCATTGCTAAGGTCACATTCGGGCGAGACTATCATAAAATTTATATGTCCGTTTCGCTTATTAAAATTTAGTTTTAGCATTGTCACCGAGCTGACAGCAGAGAGCGTTTATAATTCATAAATTTGCCCGTCACTCCAATACATGGTAGCATTTATCATATTTAGAATGGAATAGACTTTCAAATAAATGCAACGAATAAATTTCCACATACATTTGCATTTTTCTTTGCAATTTCTATATCTAAATAGCTAGAAATTCTTCATTGAGAAAGGAATGAACTGAAATAAAGAGAATACGGCTTTTATGAAAGCACTGTAGCGAATTACTTCTCTATGGCCCTCTACAACGGCAATCTTTCTCTTGGAAAAAATTTCAACCGAGTAGTTCTTTCTACCACAACCTAGTTCAAGTACCAATTCCGGCATTTTTCGCAGCGCACATGACTCCAGTAGACCCCAAAAATTGTGCTCCAGTACAAATTTGTGTGCATTGAGATATATAGGAGGAGAAAAGTACGAAACACGAATTTGGCTTTACCTCGCGCTCTTCCTCTCTTTCTCTGAACTTTTAATCGTCCCCACGAGCAATGAAGGTATTTCTCCCCGCCGCATATTACTTCACTTTTCGCATATTTGTGCTCTACTTTGTCATGATCACGAAAACGTACTACTGCACACTTCCTAAAAAGAAGGTGAAAGGTAGCTTCATGTGTTGCAAGACTTGTAAAGTGCATTTTTGAAACTATTGCTATTGTATAATTGTTCACATAATCCTGCCTGACCTTAGGAATGGTGCAGATTAGAATTGCTCATTTTAAGGTTTCAGATCTCACACTCACATTCCAACTACATTTTTGGCTAGTGCAGTGCTTGAAACGAGCCGTGCATAAAATTATGCCTGCCTAAAACACATGTGTTTCACTGTGGCATGTACATGCACTTTATGCCCAAAATGTTACAATAATTTCATTCCTTCACGCGACACGGGAAACCACATTATTTTCCTTTCACTCTGCCTAAGTGCACTCTTTCTTGGAGAGAGACCTGGTCACTTACTTGTTCGTTGTATGAATGAATACGCATGCACACATCTGTTGAGTTTCCCCTGCCCTGCAGTAATTGCTGACCATTTCTGCTTCATCCATTTTTGGTGTGTGTTAGTGAAGTGTTCTATGCATCAGTGGGCTAACGGGTTTTCGTCATCATCCCTAAACTAAAACCATTATTTTACCGTACTGACTGTATTAGATATGTACATATGTCTATAGCATATATGATATAATATGATCTTTCTTCACTACTGCTTTCCTTTTAGTGCAGAGATCATCATGCCCCAGCTAACCTTTCTTGAGAAAAGAAGACATACACTGATAAATCCCTAAGTAATATGTATACCCCAAGTTTTTGCAACCCATTTCAAGGGGAAAGTAGTGGTAGTAGTGGAAAAGTTATCAGATCCCGTGTAGTTGAAAAACCATGTGGTTGTGGCCGTGTGTAAGGGGATAAAACGTGAAAAGGCAGTATGGAGAACACACGTGAAGTCAGTCTGATTCCCTAACATTGACCCTCTTGAACGTACTTGAATTATTTGAGTGAAAACTACTCCAGATGTAAAAACACTTACGTTGGATGGTGGACACGCGATAAGACGTGAACGTAGACAGGAGAAAACCCAGTTTATACAAGAAAAAGTTGCATTCGCTTATTTGTGCAAAAGCAGAGAGGCACTAAAAAATTGTGTTTGTGCAACTGGAAACCATCTCGGGAAAAACGAAACATACGAATATATGTTAGTTAAACAAACTTGCACATGTTTCCATTGACTTTTTTGTCGACCACCCTTAAAATACAAGTAGAACCTCTTCCTCTTACCCCTTCATAATATGAGGTGTTCTGAGGAACCCCTTTCTCTTCTCGATACGTGTTTCATTCGACTTTCTCACGATTTTCTTTTAGCAATTACGGATGTATGTGTGCTCAAGTTGTCTAATTCATGGCTGCTGCGTCGAATTTATGAAAATGTTGTTACACTCTATCGTGCTCTCCCTCTCTCCATATTTTTTCTGGATACATTCCTATGCTCATTATGCAGGTACACGGGAAATCCATATTTCAACGAGTCAGTAAGCTGAAAAATGGCGTGATAAATGTGTATGCCTGTGTGCACCCTCTAAACCATTTTAGAAGTCAAGAAAATAACAAGGAACGACTTTGAGTCAGAGTTGGAGAAATGTGTTCGCTGAAATGGTGGAAAACAGTTTTTTTTCAGTTATTTGCATCTTGTGTATATTGTGAGCACCTGCAGCTATTTTTCTGTCTTTGTCGGATATTATATTTATACTTTTTCTAGTGTATTCCATTAACAGTGGTGTGTCATATAGAACCACCATTTTTCCTTCT
>JAQFZW010001764.1:0-23060 GCA_034687055.1 Heteromurus nitidus
ATTATGATAGAGAAATGGCTAAGATCTCTATCTGAAAAGATGACTATATCCTCAAACTTCTCATTCTCAAAGCATAACCAAGTCATCCCCAAGAAGAGCGTCTTATTTGTCACATTACGATGCACCTAACTAGAGGCATTATTAGGTTTTACCAACCTGTCTTTCACGATAACTTTGGAAACACACTCACTACAGATCACACACATCGAAAACCATTTTCTGCATATTATGAAGAATATGTCATAGACACACAAGAGCTTGAAGAGAAAGAGGACATGTCTACCTACAAGTTATTTTTTTTCGTGCCTCATCATCAGCTAAAAATTTTGTGCATTCTAATTGTTGCTCGCCGTATAAACTATTAACGAAAGGATATATTAGAATTCAGTTGTTGTGCCATCATTTGACTGCGCCAGCCTTCCTTCCACACAGTTCTAAATCCCTGACAAGTGAAACTCCAAATAAATGCTACACGTAATACTTAACGCTCCGTTTAATTTACTATAAATACTCCTATTTCATTTCAGTTCCCTTTACTCGAGTTTTTGGGGAATTAAGGAAAACAACAAAAAGTTCCGGTTTCATACAGAACATTCCAGTGATTTTTGAGCAAACTAGTCTATCAAACGAATGAGTCATTATCAGTCAACCTCTCTCGCTCCCATACATCTTTTCTCCATGAAATGAAGTAACAGAGAAGAGCAAAAAAATACCTTATCGTAATCACGTTCTCATTCTCACCAAGTTATCATAATATGCCTTAATACTAACGCGTTATCATACTTGTCTTACAATACCTTACCACCTTAAACAAGAATCGTCGTCGTAACGGAAAAGTTTATATATTGTCAAAGTGTAGCCCACTTTCTTCGAGTATTTTAACCCAAGTTTTCAGCTCATGTCTTTAGTTAGAAGTTGAAACGTGACGCAACATAGTACGTGCTGAAAACTCTGTCCCGGAAAGAAACTTGACAGTTAAAATTAGTTCATAGATTTGCGTCATCGGTTATACCTTACCGTGTCAAGCGAGTTAGTTTTGTCACTCATTAAAGTGAGACGGACCTGGGCAAACATTTTTCTCTCTCAGCTAATCGACTCTAAGTTCAGAGAATTCTTTGTTCATTTTTTTCAACTGTGGGGTTTTAGAATAAAAGCAAAGTTTAACGATGCATTTATTGACACGAAATATATTACTGTGACGGGTGGAGTGCATGTGTGTTCGTGAAGTGTAATAATTCTGTGTGAAGGAAGAGAAAGGACGTTTGTGGTAACCTGAAGTTTGCCTAGTCAAATTTTTCTGTAGGGATTTTAGCATCTTAAATAATATGAGCCCTCTGATTCTGCTCTTGGTGGTTTTGCATACAATTCATGGGAACGTTATTCCAGCGAGTTTTTCACAAGTGTCTGGAATACTTGCTCAATCCAGCAAGAATGCTAGCACGCGCACATCTTTCGGTGACACACATTTCCCCGAAACATCCTCAAATATTACTCCAGCAGCATTGAGGAGCAGACGAGATGTAGGTCACTTTGGTGAGGAAAGTGTTAGGAAAGATGTGAATGAAAAAAATAAATGGGATAAACTTCCAACGTCAATTAGTATTATTAGTTTACACCAAGATAGTGGTAGTCGTAGTAGTAGTCCTCATTACGATAACTCTTTGGATGTTACGACAACACCATCGTCAAGCTCACCTGAGCATCATCATCACCATTACTACCACCACTACGAAGCTGGACATGATGCACGTGGTGATCATCATTTGGAGAGACAAAGACGAACAAAAACAAGCACCTCCCCACCTTCAGATAGTACCGTAAATGTCGTCGATTCGGAGGCAGGGAAAGGGAGATCTCAGGATGCGCAACCTTTTCAGATTGACTTTCCTCCGGAAACGATTGTGTCGAATGCATCAACTACATTTATTATTGGATTGAGGATTGAGGTATGAAAACATTCAATTTTTTTACCCTGAAAATATGTAGACGCATATAAGGTGAAAGCATGCTTTGTTAGAGTCCGAATATTTAAAAAAAAGATATGCATTTATTGATGTCAGGATGACGACTAGAAATTCAGAAGAGTAGAAATTGTCATGACTAATATATCAGCATGCCAAAGCCATTAGATTTCCATAAAAATGCCACATTATTCTCTTTCGTGCTAACGGTGTGTGATGTTCAATTAGTCGCTGGTAATTCCGTATTGTTATTCGAATATTATTGTATTTGAAAGTGTGTTGAGTACTGATTATTTAATCCCTATTGTTTCGAGGAAACAGGAAATGAGTCGGGAAACCCATTGCAAAAAATCTGATTTTTAAGTTGAATGCAAAAGTTTAATTTTACAAAGCAAAGGCGAAAAAAGTGAGTTTCTTATGCCCATCATTGAAATAATCTATAGTCTTATGTTTCATTCATGTATCAACCAAGTTAACGATGATGTAACGATCTGTACGATTTACAGTGCAACGGAATTTTACTTGTCAATAATTTGTTGCATGCAATGAGCTAAATTGTGTTTGGATAACGACGACATCGTCATAGTTTGTGACGATGACAAACATAATTTCGACTTACAAAATCATTTCGTTGGCGACAGTAACTCATGGTCATAAATATTTATTGTATTATTTTCACATTTCCACGGAATACATGAAGACAGTAGACAAAGGAGTGAGCTATGAACAAAATGGAGTGTCATCATTCCTCGCGGATAACACAGTCCCAATCCGCCTGTTTGGACAACATTTTACAAATCAGACAATTGTGAAGTTTGTGAGGGACGTTAAAACCCGAGGAGCGGATTGCGACGACAGTGACGCCATAGCTGCATATCCAGTAATTTGTCATTAGTACAAGCCGGTAATATTTTACATTCTAAACAAGAAAATAGATTTGAAATTGGAATTTATTCATCTAGTTGTCCCACATTGGTCCAAACGGCGCTTCAGCAATAGTTGAAATATCGTTGTCCATCGACCAGTCGGAGGAGTTCTTCTTCGTATGCCTCCGAGAAAATAACACAGGTAATTTTGACAATATACACAACAACTTTGATTGAATCAAGTTAGGTTCGTAATATGATACATTGATTTTCAGAGGTGCCATGGGTCCATCAAGGATCAGATCCCTGGATAACAATAAAAGTGTACGAGAGATTGCTCCCACTATGGCTCAACGCCGTTTTCATTATCCTCCTTTTAATGTTGTCCGGCCTATTTGCTGGCTTGACGTTGGGACTCCTCGCGCTGGACAGGACGGACTTGAAAATTCTGGCCAACACTGGATCAGAAAAGGAACGAATGTACGCTAAAACCATCTTGCCATTGCGTACCCAAGGAAATTATTTACTCTGCAGCTTAGTCCTTGGGAATGTGTTGATTAACTCATCGCTTACAATTCTCCTTGACGACCTAACCTCAGGACTACTGGCCGTTACATTTTCAACAATTGGGATTGTCATCTTTGGTGAAATCATTCCACAAGCATTCTGTTCCCGTCATGGACTTGCAATTGGGGCGAAAACGATTTTAATAACGAGACTAATCATGATTTTAACATTTCCCCTGTCCTACGTGATCAGTGTGATCTTGGATAAAGTTCTTGGGGAAGAAATTGGTATCGTGTATAATCGCGAGAAACTCAAGGAGCTTGTAAAGGTATTTAAAAAATGTATACTTTGGAAGTATTTTTTCTCTAAATGAGATGAAGAAGCTGTAACCACGAATTATGATTTCGTTGCTCGTATACAGATAACAATTGAGCACAATGACTTGGAGGTTGATGAAGTTAACATTATCTCCGGAGCTTTGGAACTGAGGAAGAAGTCGGTGGAAGATGTCATGACGAGACTGGAGGATATTTTTATGCTTCCGCTTCAAGGGGAGCTGGATTTTGAAACTTTGAATGAAATAAGAAAGCAAGGTTAGTTGGAAGGCTAACTTGAAAACGAGACCCGTTTTAGGTAAAAGTAATTTATTCTTGATTTAGTTATTATTTGTACTCTGGTATTTGTCCTTTAGGTTATTCAAGAATTCCAATTTATGATGGTGAGCGGACAAACATCGTCTCAATCTTATTTACCAAAGATCTTGTGTTTGTCGATGCTGATGATAAGATACCGCTACGCACGTTGGCACAGTTTTACAACAACTCTTGCTTCTACGTGTTTGCTGACACCACACTCGACGTTGTGTTCAAGGAGTTTAAAGAATGTAAGTCTTGTCAAAAGATAAGATACGTAGTACACACCTCAAGACTTCTTGAATGGTTTTGTTGAGGGTTATCTTCAAGGGTACCTGCTTTCAACCTCATGTATTGTACTTGTACTTTCCAGCACAACGAGGTCATATGGCTTTTGTTCAAAAAATCGCTACAAACAATGACAGTGACCCGTACTGTGAGACAACTGGTCTGGTTACGTTGGAGGATGTAATCGAGGAGTTAATCCAGGCGGAGATTGTGGACGAAACTGATGTCTGGATGGATAATCGAAGCAAAATGCGTACGAAGCAGAATAAAATGAAAGACTTTTCGAAATTTGTGGAAATTAAGAATAGTCAGAAAACTATTCACATATCACCTCAGCTTGCACTAGCTGCGTTTCAGTTTCTGAGCACAGGTACAAAACTACGAATTTGAAACTGGGATAATATACAAGATTCAACTATTTCTTTCACATTTAAAATATTCTGGGTTATAGGCATAGAGCCCTTCAAACCAACATACGTGTCGGAAGGTGTTCTACACAAGATATTAAAGAAGAACGTTTTATTTAAAATAAGTGGCACCAAAGATCTAAAACCTTGTTTCCTATACGAATGCGTAAGTGGTAATTTCTATGTTTCCTTCGGTTTTCAAAACCTGGCCGTTGGTATTTACTAATACTTGTTTGTCTTTTTTTGTTTGTCCAGGGCAAAGCAACCGATTCGTTTACTTTAATCCTGGAAGGTCGCGTGGAAGTAATTGTAGGCAAAGAGGGTTTACAATACGAAGCTGGACCCTTTAGTTATTTTGCCGTTCCTGCTTTAATGTTAAGTACGTCTCCAAACCCATTGCGTTAGGATTACACTCAATGCGATTTTGTTTTTGTAATTTCATTTTGATTTTTTAAAGATGAGGATATCAACTTTGTGCCTGACTACAGTGTAAAAGCGACGACCGACATTATCATCCTGAGAATACGTCGCCCATTGTACCAGGCTGCAGTTCAAGCAACTGTGCTAGAGGGTGCCAAGAAGGATATCAATGGAATTGAAATTCCGTACGATTCATGCATTGAAAAGCAAATTGAAGACGTAAGTAATTAAAACTTGATCATATATTACTGCCTCAAGGAAATCGAATTCAATTAAATTACCTTGACAATTTCAGGTACTTGGAAAACTCGAGCCAAAAAACATTTTGGACTTGGAAAGTAGTGACGATAGTGAAAGTAGTAAAGAGCAGAGCACAACATCGACAGACGCTTAGTTCGTAAATACTGCGTTTGAAATGCATTTTGTATAAAAGTATGACTCAGCTTGAACTTTATTCGTTAGTTTTATATGTCTCGCTCTTTCGATATAATATTTAAGGGAACACTTCTAAATAGTAACTAAGAACAAAGCATATATATTATGTCTCAGGCAATTCTACCTCTCGTGTTCCGCATTGCATGTGATAATTTTCTAACATTTTTTGTTCGTCTTCGCACTCAAAACACCAACATTCATCCGCACAATTATCGAATATCTAATAATGCATATGACTGCGTCACCGGTAACATATAATCCCCATTTTGGTCGTGATGAGTATAGGATATTGATAAGAATATATTTTTACCTAGTGACATGATTAATATTTGCATGGAGGCTTGTTTGTGTAATAATGTTGCTCGAATGCAATTCGGAAATGTGAAATTCCAACTACATGACATTCATCTATTTCCCTAAGTGTCCTTAATAATAAAAGATCTAGTCTTACGTTTCGAAAAAAATATCAGTTTATATCAGCCAAAGTAAAACCGAAAATTATGAAATTGCTGAGGCAACTAGTATTTTCTACTTATGACATACGAGTTTTAATGTTTGCACTGAACACTGTAAAGTGAACATGTCAATGTTGTAAATTGTAAATACATCACACTTTTCCATGTAAGGTACGTTTTCGTTACAAGTATTCCGTAAATTTCATATCCTTGTGAGAATAAATTACTTTATGCCATTACACTATGCCAGAGGAACTTTGTCGTCAAATCACACGATTTATTTAACAGTTTCATAAAATATTGGGTCCATAAAACAGCTATGGTTCTTTGTACAATATTTAAAAGTTATTTGCGATGTTGAGCCCACCATGTTCACGTTCAGGTTGAAATCATATATTTCTTACAAAAAATCGGCACAATTGAAAACAAACATCATGGCTGACTTATAAAAATTATCATTGTAATTCAAATTCATGAAAACTTCTTGTCTAGTTATAAAAGTGCCACTTTTTGAAACATAAACACCATTTTCTAATCATTCTGTTTCTGATAAACTTTGCCGAATCCCTTTGAAATGTTAATATTTTCAACATAAATAATGTTTCTTTTAGAGCGCTTCAGCGAATTAGGGAATGCATTGTGTCCGAAATGATTTGAATAGTCTCGTTCAACTGCTCCTTGTTCAAAACAAGTGGAGGCGCCAGCCGGATAATATCCCCATGGGTAGGTTTCGCCAAAAGTCCATTTTCCTTCAGACGAACACACACATCCCAAGCGTCAAATTCTGCGTGAAAATAAGAGAAAATTTAGAAATCTGGTAGTGACTCTTCATCTTCATGACACATATAAAATATTTGCGACAATGAAAAAGAGGATGGTAATTTATTCAGGATCCACCCTCAGCCATAAATCTTGCCCCTGAAATCTCTCAATTTTCGTACGAAAATATATACGGATAAAAAGGATTACCTTTGTTAATCACAATAGCATTGAGAAGTCCCTTGCCACGAACAAGCCTTACTACTTGCGGTGGTAGTTTACTCAATTCCGTGCGAAGAATTTCTCCTAAAGCCTCAGCGTTTTCAGCCAAACGCTCCTCTTCCATAACTTCAAGTGCTGCCATGGCGACTTTGCATGCCAACGGATTGCCACCGTAAGTTGAGCCATGCTCGCCAGGTTTAATGCAAAGCATAATGTGATCATCGGCAAGTACTGCAGCAACCTTTTAATCAATAGAAAATTGATGCGTACATTCAATGTTCATGACAACATCCTTTCAATCATGCTGACCAACGTCAGGAAATCTCTTACAGGAAACACTCCTCCGGAAAGTGCCTTTCCCAACACCAAAATGTCAGGGCGAACATTCTCATGGTCACAAGCGAGTCTCTTCCCAGTTCTCGCCAGTCCTGTTTGTACTTCATCGGCGATGAAAAGAACATTATTTTTGGTGCAGATATCGCGGACACCTTTGAGATACCCGTGGTGCGGCACGACCACTCCAGCTTCACCTTGAATTGGCTCGACCATGAAGGCGCACACATTGGGATCTTTTGTTGCTTCCTACAAGTAAATATAAATGAGAAAAATTGTTTCTCAGGAAATTATTACGATATAATTGCCTGCTTCATTTTCACCCTATCTTGTTTCTAAATCATGATAAACATGACGTCTGCATGTCAGGGGTATCGTGATATGATGATCCATGAATCGTAAGGTATAAATACTATTACTTTTTGCCAGGGTGTGCGCATCTCTGTGACCTTGACTCTTCAAGATTTTCACAGATGAGGATTTTAGTATAGTCGGTCCCATAGTGTTGGAGAGAGTATATATAGGAACAACTTGCGAAACAAGTTTTTATTTTCGCTTATAGATAACTACTGTCTTTAAGCATGGTATAATTAGGAAGAATCATGGAATATTTTGGCATGATCTTTATGACCTTCCTCAAAGTGAAGTCTTGCATAACCACTACAAGAATGATAAGCAGAGAAGAAGGCAGGCAGACGTGAACAAGACTCCCGTCGTCCTGTTGGTCAATAACTTGTCCATGTCACAACCAAAGGCCACACCTGCGATGCTTGTGGGTTATCTTAAGTATGAAAGTAAGACATATCTCATGTGTTCTTCTAAGAGGTGATAGGAAAAGTGATAAATAGTTAGTGCAACGCAGCTAAATTCATTTGATTACTTTAAAAAGGAGTAAAGGCATGTCAAAGGCGATAACAGTAAGTCACTTGCGATAATTTCGAAATGAACGACACCAGAGATAAACATCATCAGATGGAATCAGTATGAAACAAGTCATTAAAAATGCGATTGTTGTGTGCAGCTGCAGATAGCAAGCGAGGACATGATACAGCAATGCAGGGTTCACAGAACCTTGGTTCGCCGACAAGGTCTTCAAACTAAAGATACTTGGGAATATACATAAATTCAGAATTTTTTGTGTCGTAACCGTAACAACCGTACCTCAAGAGCGCTCAAGTCGTCATATGGAATGATTTGGAAGCCAGGCATGAATGGTCCAAATCCCTCGTAGGAGGATGGATCTGTGGAAGCTGATACTGCAGCAAGGGTCCGTCCCCAAAAGTTATTTTCAACGAAGATGATCTTTGCTTGATTTTTCGGGATCCCCTTCTTCTCATAGCCCCATTTTCGGGCTAATTTGCAAGCTGTTTCGCCCCCTTCCACACCTGTGCATAATATAAGTGAACAAAAGTTATATGTATTGCATCCATGAAAGTAAATGTGATTACCTCATTTTTTATACACTTTGAATTCAAGTCAAGTTTCCATTTCAGCGGAGGTAAATATTTCTCAAAGTTGATATAATAATATGCTATTTTTAATGAAAGCAAATAAATCTTGCCTGTGTTCATTGGAAGAACCTTATCATAGCCAAAAAGTTTCGTCACGTATTCCTCATATTCGCCAAGCACGTCAGAGTAGAATGCTCGTGATGTAAGTGTCAACACCTCCGCCTGGTCTTTTAACGCATCCAAAATTTTAGGATGGCAATGGCCTTGATTAACAGCGGAATACGCGCTGAGAAAGTCGTAATATTTACGACCTTCCACATCCCAAAGGTACGCACCTGGAAGAAAAATATCCCATTAAAAAATATTACTCACACTTTACAAATAAACTAAAAAAACCGCCACTCCTCGAAAAAGGCGTTTATTAACAGACACCTTTAGGAGAGTCAATGTTAAATACAGAGATAAAGGTTAATTCACGACAAAAAAATAACAATTCTTTCTTCTCTTTATTATCACCTTTTCCACGACATAAGGCGACAGGTAGCGGGTGATAATTATGGGCACCATATTTATCTTCTCTATCAAAAATTTGCTGGCTGCTCAGAGCCCCACTGAGAGAAGCGGCTGGTTTCGCCATCGTAGCTTTGTTCCGAATGCATGCTGTCTGTGCAATTTCTGAGTTGACTAGGAGGCGAAGTGTGCGAAACATTTTGTCGCAAATATGTTTACGGGAAATTTCCGTATAAACTCTTATAGATTTAAAAATAACTCGTTTCTGTAAACTCTGCTATACAGCAAGGTCACTTTCTAGCAAAAACAAATGTTGCGAAATGGTATTTATTTGCAGTAAAAGAAAAGCGGTCGGAAACAACCCAAAGGAATATTTTTTCACTAGCTGAGTCGCTATAGGGAAATATATATCTCAACCTAATGTGTACTTGCTCATTCGGGCTGGCAAAGAGAAAGAAACTTGGAGAGTTCCATGTACCTCAACCAGAGACGAATTCTTGAGAAACTCTCTTGTAACCTTGAACGTTGCAAATAAATGAATGAGCTTCTAACTGCTATTGCGGTACTTGCTTATAAATGCGACTATCTTTTGAAAGTATGGTCAACTGGACTGATAAAGTAGATTTATTATTACTCAGTACTGAAAAGTCATGCACGATGAGGTTAGCTTGGTACTCAGATACATATATCACGAATGAATGACAGTCACTCGTTTTATGTTAAACACTCGAATCCCGTCCGTCATTTAAGAATATAAGATGGTCCTGAATGATTTGAAGACTGTTCCGTTTCTGGGTTCCCGTCCTTAACATGTTTCTGTGTCGTCTTAAATATCCAAATTAAGCATCTGTCACCACATACTTATATCCAAGTATGAAAATTATCTTATCACCGATTAGTTTTACTGCTAAAGACGGAAAATTTCGATCTCTTCACGTAAACTTATATGCCGAAGTAACAAATGTGTCATAGGAAAACCTTGCATATGGAAGTTAATCATAAAAAACATCCATTCCATAATGATAGGCATTAAGGTACTATTTACGTTTACGATGGTAAGAGCACACATCTTACGATTAGCAGCATGTAGCTTACTCACTGCAGAATTCCAGTCATGTATCTACGGTCTACATATTAATACCTTCAAAAACTGGAGCAAAATAAGGTTGTATGGGCATATGTAGATTTCTAATAGAGTCGTTGTTTCGGACGGTTTAGACATGGGATGAATCACAACTCCAAGGATTTCAGAAGGAAACCTCAAACGTTTCCACATGCTTGCATGGTTATCTGGAAAAGTCAAATAAGGAAATATTTATTTCTTTTATTTTGTAGAAGCGGCTAAAAAAGTTATATCAATTGCGTGCTCACGGTTTGCTTAAGTTTGTACATATGGACGGCTTTGTTTAAGCCGATAAGGAGCTTTGTGAAAGAACAAAGGACATCCATCCATCCATGATTATTCATCCGTGTTGTTTTTACCTTTTGCTATCTCCGATAATAATAGAAATAGAACTTTGAAACCCATAAACGAAAAGTTAAGTGGTGGAAAATTACTCAACAAATAATAAATATTTGTATCAGGGTATTTATTCTTGTCTTTTTAAAAAGTAACTTTTAACAAGGAATTTGACCGAAAATGGAACTGTTTGTGAAAAAATCCATTGTCTATTTATTATAGGTTATAACTTATGATTAGATGGTAAACAAATGTGTACAAAGTTTATGAAAAGTTTACTCATATCGTGCATAATGCTTTCTTTGTACATGGGCAATTATTGTTCACAAAGGATTTGTATTGGAAAAAGAGGAATCCTTTGATTCGAACTATTGATAATTGGTTATATTGTAATAATTAATCAGTTATATAAATATGTTTGTGTCGGAGATTGACTTGCACTATATAATAAAATCTTGAGTCAAAGTAGAAGTCCCCTATATATATCACAATTATTGGCAATCAAACTCTCCCGTGACTCACGTATTACGCCAACAGAGCCATTTTAGACTTTGAATGGCGTTCATTGTTCCGTTTATTAAGCATTTCAAATTACAATAATTTAATTAGCCATTATAGGATTTCCACAACATATACTCTAGCAAAATTGCTTTAATAAATCGTTTATTAACGTTTTACGGCAAGTTATTCTAGACCTGGATTACATGCTAAAGGTCCTGACGACTTGCTTGACAATAGACAACGCGTTGTATTGTTCAGTGATCATTACGCACATGGCCATGGATTTACAATTTCAGTTAAACTTTAATTAATTTGTTGTTCCTTCCACAGAATTTACTCTCGGTCCTACAACATACATATTAGTACTCATAAATATAAGCTATTGATATTTGGATTATTTTCCTTGAAATAAAAATATTTCTATCCAGGTCCTAATTCTGTAAAATCGTCTTAGAAAAATCGTTCGCAAACACCGTACGTTAGAACCTTTAGTCACAATTTGCAAATATACAATCTCAGACATATGCAACTTTAAATGCAAAAACCTATCAAATCTGTACGGCAAGTACATATCCGTCTTGAATAGTTTGTTAAGTGACATTCCGTGACAGTATGCTCACTCACCACCTCAGTAATTAATGCAGAGAAAGGTGTTCATTGGATGTAAGACTGCTTAAAGAGTTGTATGGCGTTCAAGGTTCAATGGTGAGTTATTAATTGCATACACTAATTAAATTACTCTTGCTTGTATTCTTATATTAAATGCTGTTGTCATTTAACTTGTTAGTTCAGACAATTATATGCACTGTTCTTTCATGTATGATTTGTATATCCGTTTCAGAATCTTAAAAGATTGAAATTGTCATAAGTATTTACGTCATCAACGATTAACTACTTATTAATATGCAAAAGATGTCATGTCATTTAAATTTATACGCAAGTAATCACACTCCAGCGACTTCGGATTAAGATCGATCCTTGTCAGTAAGATCTGCTCGGAGATTAACGAGCTACTTTAATCGTGGACGATATTTGCTTCCAGAGTTAATTGAGTAGGAATAATGTAGACATGGTCATGGTATAGATGAGCGTGGTACGGTTTTGATTATAAGTTTTTGAAGAAGCAAGCATGAAATCTAAAAGAAATCCTTTGATTTTGGTTTATCGATTTTTTTAAATAGTACATCTGTGCAGCTGATAAATATTCTTAAGCTATGCAAATTAATCCGGCGGAGTGTTATATAGCGCAAAAACTAACCCAGCCGAATGCATCTCATAATATAATCATAATAAATCTTGGCTGAACTATTGAAAAACGAAACTGAGCTCATCCCCTCTCTCAGAGTTCACACCTTCTTTCTTTGTTTAATTATGAGAATCCCTGGCAAAGATTGCTATGATAATATTCATGAATGACGTGTATTATATTTGTCAAAAGTTAAATAAATCTTCGCATGAGGCATTATTCTCCGTGAATACACTCATTGACTCATTGTTTGCTTATGGCAGCTCTTTGCCCAAAGACAAATTATTCCGAGAGGAGTGCAGTGCAGAACTGATTTTTATAGAGTTAATTTTTTGCGCTTACCCATATGCGTACGCTCACATAATTTGACGTTCTTCTTATTAGCATTATTATTAAGTCAATAAAGTATTTCTGCGCTGGTTGAAGTCAATACCAAAGAGGATTTCATGAGAGCTGGGCGTTTTCGAAGCATCTCGAGTTACACACTACGCAAATCTGAAAGGGAGAACTCTCAGAGGATCATATTCATAATATTATATATTGGCATCGTGTTATTTACATTTTACATTTCGCCAAACAATACCTTCTGCTTGGATAAACGTGCAAACTGAAACTCACGCACATTATGTAGATATTTATCATATAATTGTCAAACAAGAGTGAAATGGCATTGATCATTTTAACTCTGCATTAATAATGCAAGGAACAGCAGCTAATTCTTGTGAAGATATGCTAATGTCTTCCTATTGTACTTCCTTCACGCCACAATAACGTACAAGTTCTTTTGCTTTTTTATGACAATCTATTCTTCATGCTGCTGGTAATATATATCTCCCTTTTCATGCAAAATGAAAATCACTCGGAATCATGTACATTCTTTTGTATACGTGGATTATCGTGACAAAATTAATCCTTCACATGTCAACTTGGTAATTAATCTTGCAAGCCGTTTTAATCTGACCAGTGGAGGAGATCCCTGTAAATATTCAGTATGTTCTTTTGTTATTAATATGCATTGTCAGAACTCATTAGATGCGGTGGTGGTGCTATATAAGCCTTATTTCTGTGAAGTACGGATGCATTAACGAAAAAGAGACCAAAAAACATAGAAGAAATTTGCCCTGTGAGTCAAGGCTCCATATTGTTCTTCATGTGAAGAATTCATGCAAATATGTTGGACTGAATTATCGCTTATCAACACACATGTTCTGTAAGCTATTCGTCATACCCACAATTTGATACTTTTTTGCCATTACGCCATAAGTGATCTTTGCCTTCTGGAAGCTGACGAACCAAACACTTAAGGTACACACTTGGTGGATAGTTAAAGACAGCAGGAAATTCCGCGCCAGTAGCAAGTTGAGGAAGAAAATAACGAAATCTGCAATATGAGCACGCTAAAGTACCTGCCACCAGCAGCTTCATGGTTCATCAACTGGTCATCTTCCTTTTCCAACTCGAAAGAGAATGAAGAATGCACAGAGCACACTGCTAAAATTGGTAAAAAAAGGTTTTAAGATGCATGAAGAGAACAGCGCGTCAAACCCATAATCGGATATAATACATGCGTATAATATGATATATGTTCTGGTTGGG
Source organism: Heteromurus nitidus (assembly GCA_034687055.1). Classification (NCBI taxonomy): domain Eukaryota; kingdom Metazoa; phylum Arthropoda; class Collembola; order Entomobryomorpha; family Entomobryidae; genus Heteromurus; species Heteromurus nitidus. The sequence continues at coordinate 14,049 of JAQFZW010001764.1, forward strand.
TACGTTTGTAAAGCATAATTCGGAGGATGCGAAGACGACGACATTGCGTAATGTGAGCGAACCGATGCATTTTATGGAGTAAAGTTTCCTTCCTTCCTTCCTGGCAGCATGTATGTCTTGCTCTCTCTCCCTATGAAATAACAATAAACCTCCAATCGAAGTCAGGTTTCAAGCAACTTCCATAAAAGGAAAATTACGTTTGCTCAACTTGGTAGCTGAGTACCTTTTAAGTCTGTAATTTGATGGACTTGTGTGAGCGAAACTTGATTCATTCTCGTTTCTTCCCTTTTTCTCTTTTCCTTCGTCCATGACAGTGCCAGTGAAAATACGCATTCAGCTGGTGTCAGTGGCACGGGTTTAGTTTGTGAATGTGTGCATTGATGATATATTGTTGTTGTGCCCATTGTCAGTTAGACCAAGGATTCAGAATCAGGAAAATGTAACGGGTAGCCGAAACGAAAAAGATAATCTATGGAATGGAAACTCTGAGTTCACTCAATGTTTTCAACTCACTCAAATCAGGGTTTCTCTCTCTCTGAAAATGCGTGTCCAACCTATCGACCGAAAGACCACGTTCAGTTTCATTTCTCAAATTGTTATTACTTTTATTAATATCAGACGAAGACGAACGAGTTTGCCTGACAAGGCCGCATTTACAATAAAGTTGCGTGCTTGGAATACTGTATCGGAATATGCTGCATAATATCGCAATGGCGAGGGAGGGCCATCAACATCAAATCAAATGGTCATAGCCATCACGATAATCAGCATATCACACACAGCATACAGCCAAAAAATTTCAGTAGACAAGGATGATATAAGTGTCATTGTTGGTGTACTGCGAAAGGTCTTCGTCAAAATCCATGAATGCTCACGGCTCACTGTCTGCAAGCGAAGCCGACGCGCTGCTCATCGCTCGCTTCCTTTATAGCTTTCGTTTCCACAAAATCAGCGTGCATTTCATCTGCATTGCAACTTCTCTGAAAAAAAAATTGCTGCAGAGGAGCAACCGACGAGCCGAACGTCGTCTGCCACAGACGACGTAATGCTATTCTTGTGCTGCACTTGAACACACGTACGACTTTTCGCAGTCATCATCAAACAGGGAACGTAACGTGCGTTTATAATCACAACACAATGCGTAAAACTTTGGACTAAACTTAGGTCTTTCAGTTTCAAGCCATTCAAGAGAGAAAATCTGTGCTGGCTTTGTTCACACACACTTTGAAAATGTGCGACGGGCACTGGATGAACCTGTGAGAGGAAGCTTACAGCAGTACGGAACAAATCTCTCATTGACACACCAAAAATTATCTTTCGCATTACTTCCATACATCTATTCATGATTGACTGTTATCTCCCCTTTTTATTATTTTTTTTTGTCATTCGACGAGGAGAGATGGACATGGGAAACCGGACAGAGATGGGAGATTTCACAGTCATTCTCTATCAATAGATCATTAAACAGACATAATAAAAAGTGTGTTTGTGTGCTTGTGCAGTGCGGTGATCTGATCTGATTTTCATTATAGATAAGGTTCGAAGGTGCAAATTCCAACTGTCTTCCTCCTATTTTGGTTAATGTGTCCGTGTGCGTTAGGTTAGGTTACACGACCCAGTGGCAGGTTATGGCCAAGTATTAATTAGAAATTTAGATTTTATCGAAATTTTTTTGTGTCAGTGGGTTGAGTTGTATTTGTTTGGACGAAGGGGTAATATGATTCCGACGTCTTCCAGAGTTCTGCTGAACATTTACTCACATTTTTTTCCCGTGAAATGATACAGGAAGTTGTCTGCACTTTGCAACTTGTTATACATCCATCGCTAAAGAGGAATTCGTATGACACGACACACAAATGTGTCATGTTGACATAACTGTTACACTTCCCCTTTGTGAAAGACACCTTTCGCGTTCTGTTCTTGAACCAGAAAGTATGCTATACACTCCCTTACTTAGCACACACTCACAAAAAAACGAGTGTGAGAGAGAGAGAGTGATTTTTCACAATGTATCATTTACATATGCAAACACGGCCGTCAAAGATCTGAGATCACATTTATTTTTCATTTTTCGAGATGGACGATTTCATTACAGTGATTTTTATAGCAGTTTTTTGTTGTTGTGCGGTGCTCAGAAAGGCACACATTCACATAGGAAATTATCGTCCAATAAATCTGCACACATTGATTGTAAAAATGATGGCATGGAACAAAGATAGGTGACTGATGGGAAAGGAATGATAATGGAATAGGAAGCCAAAAGCCACATTTGCGCATGTGTATAACTGCGCCTCTCTCCGAAAGTTTGGAAGAGGTGTTCTAGTAACATTTACATATCAACAACATTGAACATAGGAGCGTTCACGCGCATAAACATGACGATCAACGACACAGAAGAGGCTAAAAAGTTGTATTAGCATCTATATCTTATTGTTTGTAATCACTCCTCGATACTTTTAAGCTCACCTTCTCAATCACTTCTCTTTACTCGTACCGTCGTCCACCATATCTCCAAACTTGAGTCTTAAGTGCACGAGATAAATGGTGAGAAGACACATTATAAGTTGTGTGGCGATGGTGAGATGTGAATCTCAAAATTCACTCATCAGCTAACCTATTAGTAGGGATATGTACATTGTACATGGCCAAGAAAAGCTTTTTAAGATAAATCATTTGCATGAATTATCATAGCAGAAAAAGTAAACGTTGAGATGTTTGGGAGTGAAGCTTGGCTGCAGTGAATGAGGCAGACTCAGTCAGTTATTGGAGACGACGAAAGAGCAGCGCGCAAGTCACTTTGTTACCAAGATCCATTGGTTATGGATAGATAAACAAAGTATAGATATTGAGTTAGAGGAGAGAAATGCTCGTCTTGTATCTTTTCAACCAAAAAACGTCAAATGTCTTCCGTGTGAGGGATCACTCCGCGTGGCCAAGTCACAACTTAATAGCTTAAAGCTATAGGTGCTTGAAGGCTTGGCGCACATTATACATTGACATAACATGCCACTGGTCAAAAAAATTGAAATTGTAAGTTGTAAAAATTGTGTAGTACATGTGCGAAGAGTGATGCGTATTGATGTCTTGTCGTTGGTGTTCTGATATGACTCAATTGTTGATTGTGCAAAAAAGTGATTTCCCCCAAGATTTTCATGAACAACGTCCAAGTGGCGTGTGCTGTTAAAGTGCATATCTTTTTGAAGGTTCAACATGCAAGCTTTCTCATCTGTCAGACGCTCAGGATTATGATATGCTGTACATTTTCTGGGAACATGTCAATTCCGGAACAAGCAACAATAAATTGTAACTGAAAACTTGTAGCTTCGCTTCAAGTTTTTTAATAGAAATTTGCAGCATTTATCATTTTTACATCCAAAAATGTCTGCTGAAGAATTTCGAGCGATGAACGGAGGAAGTAGCAGTAGTTTCTACTACTCTACCACAAGTAGCAATTCGAGCAGTGTTGAGAACATCTCCACATCGAGCAGTATTGAGAATGGGGATCAACTGACAATCACATTCGTTCCCAAGAAAGTGCCCAGTTTAAGATGTTTGAGTCCACTTCTCGAGGATGTTTTCTCTATTGAAGATATCTGCTCGGAGAGCAGGGCTAGTCCGGTGCACAAGTCATTTCGTGAAAGTCCACCGCCCCCGTGGTACAGTGATATAACGAATGGTGTTTCATGCGTTTCCGTTTCTCCTGCGAAGACGACGACGGTGACGAATGATGATGACTGCGGCAGCTCTGGAAGCGATTATTCACAAGTGATCCAACAACTTTCTGGAGATGGAATTCTTCTCAAAAGTTTGGAAAAAGGAGGTAAATTCCAGAAATATCCAAGCATAAAAAATATATATACGAAAGGGCAATGTTAGAAGTCCACAGTTTTTTACACGCTATAAACAGTTGTTTAAATAACAATCATTATTTACATTTACATATTCATTGCAATAGTTTCCAGTTGAGATGAAGTTGTGTCTGACTGAGCACATGATGATGTGTACCCAAAACCGACCGGTCGGTGTAAGATGATGAAACGAGAATGCCATATATGCAACGACAGTTTTTGTTTGCATGCGTGCATGCGTTTAGTTGGTTTCATCCAGAGCACTATGGGAGATGAATGAAAAAGGGATTTCCTTATTCCATAACTCAATTTTCCATTTTCTTCAAGTTAGTCGCATCTCTTCTTCTTCTTCTGTGAAACATCATTGAGGCAAGGCGGAAGCCGACAGGGAGTTCCTTGTTTTAAGCTCTAAAAAATGAAAATGTGGGCATTCATTCAACCGCAGTCAAAACAGTATTCAAACTTTCTTAAAGACGACTTGCTGACGCCTGCTCACCCCAGGAGTGGATCAGCTTCTCTCTCTAAATCCAACTTGACATACATACATAACATTCATTCATCGAAATAAACATTAAACTGCCAATCTTGAATAAACGTACTTATGGATATTTACTCGATCCATTTAACCCTTCTATCTGGTTGCGTAGTGCCCGCATCGCATCGTAAAAATTGTGATTTCCTTTCGATGTCTTTAGGAAGGGAGTACGTACAAATATATTTGATACAATATGTTAACTCTCGATGAAACGTGGCGGCATGATATGGACGACATATGTGTATCCTATCGTTTGAAAATTATGAAGCGATTAGTAGCTAATCGCTTTATTGCTCGTGTACTTTAATTTATGCAAATTTTCATCCCAACACAAACAAATGAAGACAATAGGTACGTACTTACGCAGAAAAATGTTATTGGCACATCATCAACATTTGACATATAATCCCACCCAGTTCATGAGAAGCAGTTTATATTAAGAAATATGCGATGCAACGAAATCAATATGGTTTGAATTTTTACAAAAAGCTCTACTTGACATTTCTCTTAGAATTTTTAGAAGGTTTGAATGAATGCACGCTCCGGCACTTCACAAAATGTATATATGCATACGTGTCCCGTCAACAATGATCTTCGAGTGTTTGCCGTAGTGTCTTGCTTTGAGTCAACATTATAATTCACAAGAGAGTGTGTGATACTCATGTCATATGGGATGATACCATTTGCTTAAGTGCTTAAAACAGAAGAGAAAAATCCTATTACTCACACTCAAAAGACTTCAGAAGAGATGCGATACTGGCCTTGTCTTTTATTTTCGATGAAGCAATCTCTCTTCGCGATATATAGGTACATTATATTACAAACCGATCGCTGAGCTCCACAAAATGCATGAACTTAATTCTAGCCTTTTCATAACATCTTGCGTGCGGATTCCTCACTTTCCATATCATTTTTCTGTCAATTCTCCGTCTTGAATTTTGACGGAGGATGAGTATGATGCGAAACGTAACAAGTAGAATTTATTGAATCGAGAAATACGAATTGCATCAGCCATCCATCCGCTCTACCAAAAACTACCTTAATTTGCCAACTGTGAAACTCTTACTTGCCAATTCGAGTGTCAGCAAAGACGTCATTTTCATAATCCACACACATCCTTGCCGTAAGACATTTTGCACAGGGTATTTTTTTCTACTTTGCATCCAAATTGTAGTTCTCTCATTGTCCAACTTCTTTGGAATGAAGAGCAAAATGGGACAAAAAAAGCACATAGATAATATGCAGGTATGAAGGAGAGCTTTATTTCGACTAGTGAACAATGAAAAAGCACATACATACGCTACGCTACGCCAGCAAAAAGTAACCGAGAGTCCATGATAAAGGGAAAATCTCAGACTTATTACAGCAATTGAATATTTTAATTGAATCCATTTGGATGATTTAGGGAACTATGTGGCTTAAAAAGCTGCCTCGAGCTCGAGCATGTTAAACACACCTCCTTTCGCAAATTCGATTTTTTTATTCCTTGGCAATTACGTACATCAGTAATTATTGTTGTTGGACATGGTTGTGGTTCCAAAAAATTTCATTTCGGCAATTCAGATACGAGGATGCAAGAAGACGTGTCCTGTACGACATGATGTTGTACTCCGTGTGTAGGCATACATCAACAACCATCATCAGCCGAGAAAGTCTTTTTTGCCCCCACAGGGGAAATAGGATTTTGCTCTGTCAGCAGTTCGCATAATCTTCTAAGGTAGTATTCATGATTAACGGCAAGCCAATTCGTAAACTTGATTAGTTTTTAGGTGGTGATGCTTGCCAAGGCATTATGCAATCCACATATAAGCTATCTGCAATCCTCAACTTAAGGCAGAGTTTATTTTTGGACGAATTATGGCTCCGATTTCGCCAGCACTGTTGTATTCATCTTCCTTTCAATTTCCTTCGTCTTAAACGACTTTCTGTTTCTTGCTAACCACCAGCAACAGCAGCTGCCGTTGCTCGCTGAATTGTTTAACTAACTACTTTTCATATTGTACTCTGGTCGTAAATTAAAACAAGAAAGGTTATCCTCACCAGCACAAACAACTGGTTAACATGATGTATACGTAAAAATACAAAAAGGGGGAAACGTGATCCTAGTTACTCTCCTTGACTTTGTGTATCCAAAAATCCCAACTCACTTTTCTTTCTTCATTTGCATGGGTTTAAGCGAGGAAGAGAGAGAGAGAGAGAGAGAAAGAAAGAAATTTGCAGAGTTTGTGATAAGTTGGCGCATTTGTCAGAGAGGATGGTGAGCATTGCTAAATTTACCCAACCCTTTTGTTTGAAAGATGATTTCATGATGAACATCGCCTCCTCCAGTTTTCACTGTGGGACAGTCGTGTACTTGATTGAATGTACACAGGGACGAACGTCGTGTGCAAACATTTAAGTGAGCAAATGATCAGCTCATTGCTGCAAAATAATTTTCGTTAGAGTTTTTCAACTTTTATTAGATAGTTGAGGGCAAATATGTGAGAGATTGATTGAATGATGATGCATATGTACTTAGGTATATTTGCAAACTTGATTTTTTTCTGTCAGTTACTGGTCAGTGGTCAGAAGTTCAACAGTCATTACTACAAGCCTTAATGAATTTAGGATGCACAACCAATCGTCCCCTCAAACATGATGTTTGTACAGAAGGAGGGAGTCGGCTGTCAAAAAATGAAAATGAATGAGAAATCAAGTTTATTGCGTTGCACACAAAAATGCTATTTTTATATGTATTTACTTATCCTAAACAAATTGTGAAATGGGAGAATATTATTCTCCTGTGTACTCTACGGTAGACAATACACAAATCAAATCTAAGTTTAGAGAAGCGAGGGGAGCGTGGACTTGGAGATTGCATGACGGTGGTTGTGCATATTTGCATTCGATACGACGTTTGGTTTAGCTTTGATTTGTGGCTTGAGGCAATAATCCTCGCCATCGTCATCAGTCTCACCGTTCTCCCTTTTAAATGAGTTTTGCCGTAGTTTCTTCTGACTTTGTTGCCACCTGCACGTTGGAGGAAAACAAAACTTCATGTCCTGTTCTAAACTACATTGCAATTTTAGTTAGAATGGAAAATTTTAAGCCTTCAGCTATGATTGACATGCACTTTATATCACCTTATCTGAATTACAAAGGTGGCATTGACATTACAACAGAAGGGGAAAAACGAATTTTTAGGGATATACAGTTTGTTAGAATTGTAGACTTAAACGTCATGATGACAGACTGTGAAAGGGGTCAGTTTTTTAATATAATAACGTCGCTTACAAATGTACACTCATGCTTTGTGTTTTGCCCATTTAACATTTTGTTACTTAACATTTTTCGTTGTTCACGATGTTGTTCACAGAATACTAAACATTGAATGTGTGCAACAGGATTCCACACACCTAGGAACAAGATGTCAGACTCGAGCACGTCAAGGCCAATGGGCGTTTGAGTTCCCTGATTTAAAAATCAGAATTAAAGTGTCAACTAAATCATCCTGCGAAATAATAGATTGCGTTTTCCATGAAATGGGCCTTTCTGTACTTCAAAATCAATTACTAGCGTGGTCTCACTTGTCTCAAGTAACTTAAACATGATTTGTTGCTAAGTTTTGCGTACTGCGTTGGAAAGGTTAGTTCATCGTAAAACTTATTTGTGTACAGGTGAAACAAAAGAGAGCGGTTTCATTTCATATGTGGCTTTTTGGCAGAAGCAGTCAGTGTGGCGGTGATGGTAGTCGTACCAAACACAGAGGTGACACATACATTTTCTTGTGCTGGAACCACACTCTTAAACATCCGGAATTGCGCTTTGATGTACCAGTGAAGCCACTTAACAACTGATAACAGGGCCGACGCTGACAACAAAAATCCCTCACGTCTTACAAAATATATATATGTACCTCGTCGGAACGGAGGATTGAATTCATATGAGTCACGTGCGCACGAGTTGCAAGTGTGATATGTGTACTAATGAATGCTGATTATATTCACATAATCGTAGACATGCACGCAATCTGGAAAGTGTCAGGAAAACAGGCATGTAGAAGCATAGATTACTGACTTGACGCAATTATCGAATTTGCAACAAAAATAAGAAAATATGATGCAAATCTCGAGTTTGTATTAGTTGAGTGAAGGCGAAGTGCATGGGGGAATATTTTCGATAGATTTCATACGTTTTCATGAAGCATGAATTTTATTGCAATAATTCTCCATGCTTTCCCAATTCTAAATTTCCGTCGCAAAGGAACATGAAATTCTCATCAAACTTGAATATTCACAATAGTTCGATTTGATGAAAGGCTGTAGCTCGTGGCAACTTCTTTCTTTGATAAATAGAGTTAATTTCTAAATAATATTTGGATTAGATTATCATTAACCGCATTTCACTCCGGATCCGGAAAATAAAGCTCCCCGTCTTCAAGTATGAAACATGTCATTTTATCATTTTTATGTTTTGCTAAATTTGCTAACAAAACTAGCTCTGCACTACTCGAAAGGTTTCACGAGCAAACTGGCAGGTAATAGGTATACACCCTAGTCTCATTGATACCAAAAATAATATCCACGTGCACTATATTCTCTATGTACAAATTGGTACCAGGTAGAAAATGCTCGAAATTGTTTGATCAAT
>JAQFZW010001765.1:0-23047 GCA_034687055.1 Heteromurus nitidus
GAGCAAATTCACACTCTTGCTACAGCTGAACCAGCTTTTCCGTGACTAAAAGTGGTGTGCACATTTTTCGTGTGAGTATATGCCTAATATTTTGATTGTAGGACGTGTGTCGAGCGAGATCGCCCTTCTCAATCTCATCTCTCGTTCACTTTCATTATTGACAGCAAAAACTCAGCACACTCCTCTCGCATATAGTTCACAGAGCAGAGCATAAAGCAGAGAACTTTTTTTTGGTTCGTACTTCCTCCACACATGTTGCTCTCTGTGGGAGAGATATAATGGGATTGTGATTGGGATGAGGAGACGATAAAAGTGTAAAAGTAAATGTGTGCGTGAACATTCCGATCTGGGCAATAAAGACACGATACAAATTTGTTAAAGGATGAGGAAGATATATGTAATCTTATGTAGGATGATGATAATGTGATCGTGGAACAATATAATATTGACACTATGCGAGGAATATCAACAGTCAAAAAGTTTCACTTGTGGCATGGCTTTGTTCCTTGTAAAACTCACCTCAAGCTTCGTTATGTTGATATCCGCGATTCAAACGGTTTTCCGCAAGTTAATTCCTGAGCATAAGGAAAACTGTGTGCAAAACAGTGGCAAAGTAGCAATGAACTAATCAACCATCTAAATACTCAATGAGAAGTTACCGCAGAAAAGGGTTATTGAACGAACGCTCACTCACAAAAACACTATTTATCCAAAACGTTAGTCACAGAGGAAAATGTACAGCCTGCATTTAATGAACTACGCTAGTAAAATGGATGCCATTATTATAATCAGAGTATCAGCATAATCGCTAAAGGCTAAACTTACACATGCGCTCTGGATTCTTGCAAGTTGGATTGAATTGTGCAAAGGAGCGCGCAGAGCTTCGAGTAGCCCTATATTGCCTCTTGCAAATTTTGCGAGTGTCTTGTTCGTGCAGAATAAATCGCGAACAATAGAATAGGAGCAGCGGTTTCGCTTCCTCTATTGCATTGCATGCAACATGAGCACTTATAATCTTTCAAGAGATAGAATAGTGGCCAAAAGCCTGAGTTGTGCACACTGCATCTCACTCACTCGTAACATCTCTGAGGGTCTACCAATCTCATCGAAATAATATATGCTCTAATTTCGCATCACACACATAATCATAAATGTGCACAAACGTGGTTAAATTTACTGTGCTATGTGCCAGATAGCTTTTCTGTTATGGCACAGCACAATGAAGGGGTACTCTTGCTCGAATAGTTCTTAAGCAATTCCCTCATTTTAGAAGAAAACCCCCAACAAGTGAGTATTATGTGCTTCTCGTTTTGGTCATAAAACCATATCATTTTATTTGCAACAAATATAATGCTTTATGTCATTCTCTAACATATAGCCATTGTTATTCATATGTGCGCTTGTAGGTATTTAGGATATGTGCAGGTGTATTATACGTTGTGTGTATGTCTGTGGCTATAACTTATTTAAGTATTGCATTCTTTGGTAACACATTTGCAAATATTCGCACGAGCAATGGTGAATGGGCGAAGGACAGTAGGAATAGGAATTGTGGAAATTATGGTGATTGAAATGTATATGACTATGGCTGGACATACCGGCATAAATATATGTGCAGAAGGATGAAATTACTGCAAAATTCCCAGCAATCCACACACGATTTCTATCCGATGTATGCCGTCTGGATAAGGAGATGTGAAGCCTTATCTCTTTAATGGATGTAACGCAAATAAATAGTAGCCACACATCCATGCGATTATGAAATTTACTCTGCATGCGAACTGATAATTTCCAGTTATTGCGAGTGCAATTTGGCAAATTTCGAAATTGCAGGCATGAACTTGATATTCAAACAAACACGAGTTCAGTCAAACGCAATCCAGTTTTTACTCTTGTGCAGCTCGAGCTGGTAACAAGAAACTGACTTGAATTGATAAAGTAGAGAGTAGAGCTATATATAATTATCAGCAACTTTACTGCTATTGCTTAAATGGCAAGTTATGAAATTTTCGATCGTGATAAATTCTCCGCTGTTTGATAAAATATGAATTCAGAGATGGAGGCAACCCGGACTCTGTTTCATATAATTGTATGTACATTAATTCCTTTATTCCCTTTAACCTTGAACGTACGACTGCATAATGAGTACATAACACGGGAATCAATATTTGGAAGAAATCGAAAAATGTATATATTATATTATTTGTAACATGTACATCGAAACATGATGAGAGAAAGTTGCGCAAGTTCACCGTATCCCAAACTTAGTGGTTTTGTTTCGTATAATTTGGGTAAATTATAAGGTGATAGGCTCTTACCTGTGTGATGTAAACCAAGTGTTGGTTGAATGGACGAAGAATTACCAACTAAAATAGTTTCGGATTCCAGCTCACAAAACGCCGTCATAATACGTACTCATTTATCACAACACTTGGAAGACTTGCTCAAATTTCTTGTTTAAAATGAAACTAAAAAGCAGATAATGATGAAGCGAGATCTTTCGTTGCCTTGCGGTATATATAAGCTAAGGTGTGATAACTTTCACCGCACTAAATGACCTTGTCATGCCTGTCCTATCTCATTTCAGTACGGAAGTTTTTTTCCTTTGAGAGAAAAGTCAAAAACCCACTTTGCACCCATGTTCCAAATTCAGATCTGACATAAGAACCAAAAGAAAACCCTAACATCTTACTTTTCGCGTATATCCAAATAAACTATGTACATAGCAATACTGAATGCTTTGAGCTACTTGAGGTGAATTCTTGCATCTGTATACATACCTCCGGGATTTTCTGCATGTTTACATGTTGTCGAGAGTTGCCGAAGATCGTAAGCAGCCAGTTCCGGATCTGAAAAGTGACAGGGGAAAATATGCTGCGTAAGAAAGTGTAGTGTTACTTTTTTACGCCTTAACTCACGCAAGTGAGCCTTGCTCCGATCATGAAGTGTGGGTGAGAGCAGCGATGAATTCTTTCACCTTCAAAATATTGCTTTCCTTTCATTCCAACTTCCATAACCACTTTTTTGTGGTTCGACATTGCGGCTTGTGGCAGTCGGAAAATTTGTTTGCAACACAACAACTGAGGCTTACGTATATCTACCTCATTACTAGCATGTGTAGTGCACCCGTAGGGTCGTCGGTTCTATTTTCGGGCTGTAAACCAGTACTAAAGTTATTCATGTACAAATTTATTGAGCAAGAAATATACAAAATATAAATTTGATGAACATTTTAAAATTAAAGAACTAAATTGAAGTTTGTCGAGATTAAAGACATTTTCCAGCACACATTTTCCTTTCCATATATGATTCTATAATATCAATGAACTAAATTAGAGATTCTTTGGAGGATTACTAAAAAGAGAGTGTGTTACTGAACAGCGCAACCTTCTACCTTGCCTCCCAACATGTCAGTATACAAGTCATTAACTTGATCCCTAATGAAACCTATATTTTCTCTTAAATCCCGGATTAACTTGATTCTCTCAAGCACCCACTCCATATCCCCAAAGGAAAACTCTTGGTGAGACGTTGAGGATCCATTGTTCGCCAAGAATTTCGCAATTAAAGTCGCCTCATTGCTAAAGCTGCCATTTGCCTTTATCCCCGATCCAGAGTGTTCCTCCAGACTTTGCAAATGCATTTCCAGCTCATCGCTCAAGCCAAGAAGGGAAGTCACCGGAGGTTCTTCTCCTTTCACGATACTTTCCCCGAGGTGAACAAGTTTTCTCACGTCATTTACACACAAATCGATTTCTGTCACAAGTCTGATGATGGTAGAGAATTGGGTGTCACGTTGTTTGATAAAGTTGTCACGCTCTTCGAGTAAACTCTGCAAATGAGATTTCTCCTCAACAAGACAACTCTTCTCCTGCTCTAAACCTTTCAACTTTGAAGTTGTCTTCTCCATCGTCAGCTGAATAACTAAAAGTTCCTCTTGAACTCTTTCAATCTCCCGATTTTGTGAAGAGATCTTCTCCTGGAAATCCACCTTCTCTGTTTGACAATGAGCTAATTTGTCGCGGAGGGACGAGATGAGTTTGGCACTTCGCAGAATTTGTGCTTTCTGGACGGTTATGATTTCGATTATACCCTTCTCGTCTTGAAAGTTTATTGAGCCTTCCTCACTGCTTCGGAGAATTGTGGTTTGAGCCTCCTCCAGAGGACGGATTTCCTCCAATCTACAAAAACATCAAGAGATATACCAATGAATACACAACTATTTATAGCTTCTTTTCTATCTAAACTAAACAAAAAACAAATTTAATATTCATTCACCGAATAGTTTGCTGTTCAATCAAATTGCTCTTCTCTGCTAACTCCTTCTCCTGCTCCAAAACGTGTCCCTCCAAACTTTGCACTTTTTGACGTAAAACATGATTGTCTGACTCAATGTGTGCAATTCTATCTTTGGCTTCGTCCAGTTCCTCTTGGGCTGGAAGTGTATTCACATACTCTTTCACATTCTCTAACCTTCTCTCCGACTTTCCCAGTTTTGTCTCCAGCAATTGCACCTCATTTTGGAGGCGTTGCACCTCCTTATCCTTGGCATACAACTTCTCCAAGAGGATCACATCGTCCCTCTTTTTATCCATTTCCAGAACTGCGATATCCTGGCGGAGATTCTGATTCTCCAGTTCTGACGCTGCGAGCAACCCCTCCAAATCACTCATTCGCTCAATGAGCGCATGATGCGTTTGCAAGGATCTCACATCTCCGAGATCTGTTAGTGGCAGGGAGGTTGTGGAGTGGTTGTTACTGATGGAGGAATTCAAACTTGCATTTACAAATAGATGCTCCAGTTGGCTAATGCGGTAGCGCAGATCATGGAGATCATTCGAGGACTTTGGAGTTTCACCCATAGTGTTAACTTGATTTTGCTTATTACCACTGTGTCGTATAAAATGTAAAGCGCACACAAAATGTGTCTTTATGCACGCTTCAACATCAACATTTTAACTTTGAACTTAAGGTTCAATTAGCCGAGCAAATTCAATTCAGTCAGCTCGAAACAACATCAATACACGCGAGCTACTTTCTGGGTACAAGGTTCACAACAGCACACCTCTGCTCCATGGATGATGGAGGTTATGAAAGTTGTTCCTAAATGAAAATGTCACTGGAAGAGAGATCTCAGATCAAGCACACTGGAATTTTGTGACAATAATCACAATAATAATACACATATTACATGTGCACAACACACACAGCACCTATTGTTGTTGTTGACAGTTGACTTCGCGCTTACAAAAGCGTATACCATTTCATACAGACACATTGCATCGGTAATTCGGTATATAGAGAGATGCATCAAATTCATAGATAGATAGCATATCACCGCTCATGACTCCTGTAATTGTACACCGACTGGAGAATTCATAATTCATTCATTTTATTGTGCGTTGTGCCGATGCGATATGTAACTTTGTTATACAGAAGAATGCGACGCATCCAAATTACTCACAGTCACAACACCAAAATACTAATTTCATTCAGTAAAACATTATGCATGGACATGGACAAGGATGAGTTCGTTCTAATTACAATTTAATAATTGCATTGCATTCACATTCCTTTTCACAATATTGTAGAAAGGCAGGCACCCTTTTACAATTTAGTTGGCGAGGTGTAGCAAGTCTAAAGTACAAGTGCATACCGTTACACCGTCCCAACTCAGAATGGGAAGCACGCAGAGTTTCCGGGGTTGAGAGCGGAGTCCGAAGCATTCATGCAAGTCCAGCGTGACATGGTTATGAAAGACGCTAATAGTATTAATAATAATTAATATTAATACTGTCATTACTGTCATGAACTTCCATTTCATACACGTGCTGTGTGTATAAAGTAGATTGGTTTAAAAGATTGAAGTGGTTGAGTCGTTGAGTTGAATTGAAGCCCTTGCACTCTTCAAACTTATCACATCATACCGTCGTATGCAAAAGTTATCGAAAACGCAATTTATGATAATTGATGATTTGGTGAATAAATATTTCTCTTCGTGATTATCTTTTGATTAGGAAAAAATTCTTGTGCAACTGATTCATGTACCGTGCTTTCCAAAAAATCTTGAACATTGGATGTATGCATTTGGGGTTGGAAATTGGAAACGCTTCCTCTGGAAAGATCCCGGATCCCGGATTTAGAAGAGGAATTTTGTTACAATGATTATTTATTACTAAGCATCCATTATGTTCCCATCCTGCGAAACGCTCAAATTCGTATCTGTAACATAAATATGCGCAATTAATCTGGTTCGATTCTCATGCCGGGATTCCTCTTCTATGTTTTCCTATCGCCTATGAAAACAAATACTCGATAAGATCTTATCATCCATGTGACACGTTAATTTTAGACATGGAACATGGGCTTCGGGTCAAAAATCAAAAGGTGCAACAGGGATTTCGTGCTCACGAGCAAACGTTCCGGTTGCCGTTTTATGTACAAAGTGATAACATTACACAAGCGCATATATGTAAATAATTTTATAATTAATCATTATAACTTAATGCATTATCAATGTCCAAACAAAATGGGGAAAACATGTTTTACTTTGCAGTGCTTATCTTCTGCGAACAAAAATCAGACAGCAATCGACGGATATAAATAACATTGGCTTGAGCCATTTGTGTTTAGTTGATGCTGGCTAACCTTGAAAGTAACAGCAAATATTTCTCTGCAAATTTCACAATGAAGATTGCCATTGTTGCCCTTTGTTTAATTGGCCTTGGTGAGTTGACTCAATATATCGATTTCCAATGCAAAACATGTAAGCTTTATCTTTATTTGTGCTAACGTTCCTATTTTTTCATACGTTTTCCAGCTTCGGCAGGTGTCATTCAAGACAAAAGAGGAGAACTTTTGGAGGAGCGTGAGGTAAGAATTTATTTTGATGGAAGCAACTTCGTAAAGGATAAATTTATTTTCTAAAATTTGCGAATTTATTTCAAAGGTATGCTACGACAAATACGGCTGCTTCAGCAGTGATGCGCCCTGGACATCCCTTATTCGCCCATTGTCCTCTCTGCCAAAACCACCATACGAAGTTGGAACTCGGTTCGTTCTCTACACTCGTGGCGATCACGAATCTGAGCAAGTTGGATATGAGCTACTGCCCGACAAAGATCCCATTCTTGAGTTCTCGGACTTCCAGCCTACCAGGAAGACTTACCTCTTGATTCACGGCTTCACCGACAATCACAGAGTTGACTGGATCTGGCACACCAAAGATTTACTCCTTCAACACGTACGGAAGGAACATAGTCTTGAAATTCGTGTATTCAAAAAACTTTTTTGCTCATGTGCGAACTTCTAAATGCAGGAAGATGTCAACATCATTTCTGTGGACTGGGCTCCAGGTGCAAGGGCACCCTACCTTCAGGCAACATCCAACGCCCGTCTTGCTGGAGCTGCAATTGCTCGCATGGTCACTTATCTGGAACAGAAGGGAGGCTTGAATGTTGACGATATTCACGTTATCTCTCACTCTTTGGGAAGTCATGTATGTAATCCACTTCAATTTAAACGTTGTACATGATGCCAATTGCGCAATTAATTTAGTATTGCACCCTCTTGAAAAGTACAACTAATGACGACTGTGACAATTGATAACGTAGGTTGCTGGATATGCTGGAGACAGGCTTTTGGGACGACTCCCCAGAATCACAGCAATTGACCCCATGGACTTGTATTTCGGTGGAACTGATCCCATTGTCAGGCTTGACACTGGAGATGCAAAACTCGTCGAAGTTATCCATTCCAACTCGGATAGCGCATTAAATCTCGGTCTTGGTATTGCCGGCGCCATTGGACACGTTGACATTTATCCCGTGCGTATTTATCTAAATTAGAACCAGCGCTAAACTCCATGCAATCGTTGTTTCAATGTAAAATATTCTGTAATGCAGAACGGCGGAAAGAAACAACCCGGATGTCACGATACTCTTGGAAATCTGATCATCGGTCTCATTGACCTCGTCACCTTGAACTTCGAAGGTGCCATCTCCACCTGGGCTTGCAGTCACGCTCGCGCAGCTCATTTCTTCGCAGAGTCCATTACTGATACCGAAAGCTGTCCATTTGTTTCCTACGCTTGTGCCGATTACGCCACATTCCAGAAGTATGTTTCCCATATGCATTTTGGATATCAGAAAGGGAACGTCTAACCAAAATAACGCAACTCTAAATAAAATATTCCAATTTCTAGGGGCGCCTGCTTCCACACTTGCAGAGATGCAAACTCCTGCACTCCACTTGGATACAATGCTAAGAATCATCAAGCCTCTGGTGTCTACTATCTTCACACCACCGACGGAGCAAACAACCACAGTTATTGCCGTAAGTGAGAATATGTATTACCTCGTCATCTCCCAATACTAGTTAACTTATCAACTTTGATAACAACATGCTTGTTGAAATTACAGACCAAGTACTTCAAGTGCAAGTTCCCATTAGCCTCACCCAAGTACAAACACAGGGTTCACTCTTCGTTACGTTCGTTGGGGCGGATGGAAGCTTATCAGAAAAATTCTTGCTTGCTGACAAGTAAGTAAAAGTATTAAAAACAATTTGAATTGTGATAAAAAACAAACAAGGCATCCGTCGCAAAATATTAATGAGAATATTATGTGAATTTTTCAGTGAGAAGATTTCCCCCGGTGAAATTTTGAACAAGTGGGTTGAAGTTCCCAACTACATTCTCCGCACTCCAGATGAGAGGCCAAATTTGATCCTGCGTTACGTTCGTGGAGGACTTATTCCAGGAAATCAAGCTAAAACCTTGGCTTTGGATTCTGTCAACAACATCTTGATCAAACCTGACCTAACATCGCAATCGTAATTTCATATTGGTTTACAATCTAACTCTACCTAAACATTTTATGAACTATACTAAATTTTAGCAAACTTTATATTTCCAGAACTGCATATGCTGGGCTAACCCTCGACTACGGAACTGATTATCAAATTACCGGTTAAATTCGGACTTCCTTATCAAATTCATATGTGATATTCGATCAAATTAAATTAGCATTACAAAATGTAAATACCGCGTTTATTGTACATTTATTTTGAAATATGGTTCCTGTATCATATCCGTTTTAGGATTTAATCGAGTAAAAGCTAACTACAATATGCTTTTTTACATTGTACACAAAAAGTTGACGGACTACGGTTGTAAGCATCTTACACTGCTGACTGCTAGCCAAAGGAATTCACTAACTAAAATATTCTTCTGTCCATCATCACATGTCGCATAATGGCCGCCTGTGTTTCGTTAACTTTCCTCAACAAATAGTTATTCCTAACCACACGACTCATCCGGTTCCTTTCTACTGCGTTTTGTCCGGAACAAACTTTGCCAAGATGGAGAAGCAATCCAGTTACATCGTCCACGAGAGGGGGAAACGCTATGCAAAGCCGTTCTAAGGCGGATAGTGCAGGAATGAAAACTTCCGCGCGCTCCTCTGACACCAAGCCTACAGACATTGAATTCGGTTTCAAATTTTCTTGTGCCAAATATATGTGTTAGATAATTTTGAAAAGATTGATAATGTGGTTTACCTGAGACCATTTGTGTCATGAAGTTCACTGCGATTCGAGCACTATTCAAGGATTTCGGGAGGGCATATTGCACTGACAAATGGGAAATGAGTTGGATGGCGAAAACTTGCTTTTCTATCTGAGGTTGGCCTAACAGTTCCGGGATGTAGTCGAGACAAATGTGCATAGAAGGAATACCTCTGACTGTGATTGGTAAAAGCTCCAGCGGATACCCCTTTCAAAATCATAAACCAACAAAACGTTAAATACAAATCTTCAAAATATTAAAAATTGGGATCAATTTAAAAAGTTGAAAGTGCTCTTACCTGGAAATGAACTAGCTTCGCTAACATAGGATCCGAAATGAACATTTGATGAAGAAAGGAACATATTAAGCTCTGTACTTCTTTTACTGTCAGGTCGCTGGCAAGCCCCTCCTGAAAAGGGTTCAAGTATGTTTTTAAAATAGTCTCATTTAGGATTAAATGCAACGTAACAAGTGTATATATATGTCATGAGTTTTTCATTAGCTACCTTCAGCACCTTCTCGTCTTGAGTGGGTAGACATGCTTCCAGCAGAATTTGAACGGCTGCACTATCTTGCAACGCGACCAGCGCATTCTTCATTTCCTCTTTCTCCACATCCGTTTGAACGACAGCTCCCAAAGGGACAGGAGACAAATTTTCCTATGGAGAAAGTGAAGATCAGCATTGACTTTCTTTGTTTTCGATATTTCGGTATGATGCCAGTAAATCACATTATGGCTACTCACCATCAGATGTCTAGTCAAAAAATACTTAGATGCAGCTAAAGTAGCAGATAAAATGTGCAGAAGAATGTTGAGTACTGGAGGACATCGATAAACATGAGGATCGCAGCGTAAAATTTGTAAAGGATCCATTGTTAATTCGTCTGCGGTAAGGTTGAGGGATCCATCAGGTAAGAGGGCATTGCTGGTCATCTCCCATAAATGCCTCGGATAGACGTTATTGAGTTCATACCATACATCTTTGTATAAATCTGTTGTGAAGACATTTTTATAATTAATCACGGAATCATTCATCGTACATGCATTCTATTCTATAACAAAACAAAATACCTTGAACTTTCCGAGGAACTGATGTTGGGAGAATTTTACGGATTTGTGTAACGATTTCCTTGGCATGAGACCACAGGGAGTGAGGTGCAAGGTTTTTACATGTTTCCAACAGTTTAATAGCATCAACTGGTTGGTCAGAAATGACAGCAAACGCTGTAAGGAATGAAAGAGAATACATTATTAATATTCATTGTCACAACTTCAATAGCTATATATAATAAAAACACAAACCTTTTTGGAAGCTGTCTTTTGGTATTTCCATGTCCTGGTATTTTCTGTCTTTACCCACTAGCAATCCATTATGAGAAAGAGTTGTACTATCCTCCAGCCATTCATGCACAATGCATAGTTGAGGAAAATGGGTTGTGAGAAGTTTGAGAAGACTTGGGAACAAACCTACATAAAAAAGTTCAAACCTTGAGTTCCACTTTTTAACATACTTTTAACTTTTAACATCAGTGAATTCGATCATACCCCCGCAGTTGTTCTGATGTTTCTGAGCTTCTTGAAGTAAAAATTTGATTGGAATTTGAGAGAACAGCTTCCCTGAATAAGTTTTCACTTTCTTTCCCAATTGAGTCAAATTCCTATAGTTCGTCAGTCTGTTAT
Source organism: Heteromurus nitidus (assembly GCA_034687055.1). Lineage (NCBI taxonomy): Eukaryota > Metazoa > Arthropoda > Collembola > Entomobryomorpha > Entomobryidae > Heteromurus > Heteromurus nitidus. The sequence goes on from JAQFZW010001765.1 coordinate 11,247, forward strand.
CCTCGTACAAGAGGAGGTAATACAAAATCAGTAACTGCGGCGCAAGATTCAGATTGTGAAATGTTTTAAACACTCCCAGAACTTCATCGTCGGTCAGCGGCTCATTAGTCAGTTCCAGTAAAACTTTCGTGCTGCCAACGGTGCTCGTTCCAGGAACAAGAATTGACTGCGTGTAAACTTCTAGTAGCGCAGGTAAGACTGGGTGCATTGGTAGAGTTGTGCTGATAATTTGCTGATAGATCCAGTCTTTAATCGGAACTTTGTGTTTCGTGAAGGCTCGTGATTTAATTAATTGGTAAATGCAGTGAACTGGGAGGAATCCTAATTGGTCCGCGTTTAGGTTTGGGGTGACAGGCACACGTACAGCGTGAGCAGTAACAACCTAAACACAATAGAATCATTGTGAATCATAAAACTCCATAAAATATAAGTGGGATTAGGATTTGGTTACGAACCTGCTCTGTAAAGATATCTTGTATGAAAATCTGCTTGATTCTTGTTAATGCGTTAACACGAATGGCGATTTTCATTCCTAGTGTAGTGCACACCAATTCTGAGATTGCATTCAGCTGATTACTGTGGAAGTGGATGGCCATCAAAAGCAGAATTTCTCCGAAGGATGAATTCACTCCGTTCGAAACGATTCTAGAAATAACATAATTATTTTAGTTTAGACACGGCACAAAGCATGGAAAAGAATAAACTGGTTACTGGATAGCATACCCTCGTGATCCTTCATCTTTGATTAATGACTTGATCCATTCTACAATAACTTTCTCATGCTCTGAAGTTGTCAGCTGCAAGGGACATGATAGAAGCGTGCACAAACTTAAGATCACAAATCTGCATCCCGGCGGTGTATTCGGGGCCTTTAAAGTAATTAAGCTAACTAAATCGTTGATTTCTTTGTCGTTAAATCTGGAAAATTTGAACAAGGATATAACCAGTCAAAATCAATTTGTAGTTTGCCATAATTAATAGTAATTGAGAAGTTCTTACTTAAAGCTAGCAATGCCTTTGAGAGCACAGATCAGCCTTAGTAAAGTTGAAGCTCGCACAACATTGCAGTTATCAATTTGTTTCGAGGAAGGGTCGATGAATCTTTCTAGATATCCGAACAATGCATCTCTCATTCTTGTTAACGAATTGCTTGAATCAAATTTCCGCTAACCATACAATAAGAACCAAAGGTAATTAGTAATCAACATCCATAAAATATTTCATATATATCCGATCCGCCGAACTGTAGAATAATAAAATTACCTTCTGGCCATTTCTTATGTAATTGGAAAACCAGTTTCTAACTTGCTGATCATTTCCCAGCAATATCCCGGTGCAAAATGGAATCAAGTTCTTCTCCACGTCGTCATCCTCTAAGCTAAGAAATATTGTCAATGCAGGCATCCGGCACATCTCAACCTACGTAAACAAAACTATGCTGTATTATACTTTCAGTGGAAGAATCCATAAAACGAAGTTTTCACGGCGGAAAGTGCTGACTTACGCAACGGGATCTAATTAAAAGGCTCATCCTGGGATTCAACCGACACAGCATCTTCAATGCTTCTAACCGAATCGTTCCACCTTCAGACTCCTCCTCACACTTATCCCCGTTAGAAATTAAGTTGTAGCAAACTATGGTTCAAGAATAATATTAATTAGAAGGATACTCACTCATCCAATTTCTATCTAACCACTAATTTTAGTCGACACTCAATATCTTTACTATACTTACTTTCAGTAAAGGAATCAGGCAAATTTGCCACCAATCGGCAAATAATCCACGGACCATACTTCACATGCAGCAGTGCTTCACAAACATCAACTAACGAAAGGACACTCGGTAGCTCCACCAAAGCAATAGAAAGATAATCACAAATATCATCCAAAAATATCCAGTTGTCAAACAGCTCCGATTGCTTCATGTAATATTCTGTTCTGGGTTCATGAATCTAATCAAGGAAATAAAAAATATTCGTCATTTATGGGCTATGGTCAACAAAATACGTTACATTAAACGTAAGTTTAAATGATTCATTTCTTCCGTCAACTCTACCTGAGACACGATAAACAAAAGTTCCGACAAAATTAATCTGATCTTCCTGTGCGCTTCACTCTTTTCGAAATCGACTGCAACACCAACTTGAGAATTCTGCATTAGAATACTGTCTTGCTCCCTCGAGCCAAGTTTTTGTCTAAAGATTTAAAAAGTTATCATTTTAAATTAGCATGGAAGAATGATTAAAATTTAACAAATTCTTTCCTATACTCCAAGGTTTACCTTAACTGGAGCTCCTTCTTGACATCCAATTCTAATGCTAAAAAGTCAGCCGACAAAATGTGCACAATGTTATTCATCCTGTCAATTTCTGAAATCGCCATAACCGTGTCCTTCGGGTGGGACACCCTCTGCAGGCCTGACCCATCAGGTGGTTGGATAAGGCAAGATCTTGCCAAAATTGGGAGGAACGGCGATAACTCCTTCTGAGAAAACTTGGTCAACTCCTCAATCGCTCCTATTTCAATGCACCTGAAAACTTCTGGACTAATTTTCTTATTTAACCACGATGTCGCCGTTAGGTCCTCCATTTTCCAGTACTATTCCTTACACTTATCTTTACTATACGAACAACTTATGATTAAATCACATGATAACTGGTCGAACAATTAAAAACAAACGATTCATTGTTTTGATTAAATTTTTGTTTATTTCCAAAGCGTAAATACACTTTTGACAAACACGAAAAGTGCATTTAGTGCCCCAATGCATCTGGCTCGCGGGTAAAGTGAAATGTTATTGGGGCATCGTGCGAAGCTTGTCTACCCCACACCAAGTGAAGAAAGGAGAGGACGCAAACGGTGGAAGGGAGGACAGAGGCGACGCTCTGTGGAAATCCGAATGAAGCGATTCCTTTCGTTGGGCTCTCATTTCAATTTACTTGACAATGCTGCTGAAGCTGAGCTCGCCTTGTGTTGCGGTACGGCTCCTTGAGTGAAGGTCTTCTGTACATCCTCTTTTGCCATAAAAATATTTATGGAGTGACGGTGTCTGTTCATTTCAATTAAAATTAACTTCGAAAGTTCAGTGAAAATTAGATAAAAGCATTCAAGATGTTGATGCCGAAGGCTAACCGTAGGAAAATCTACGAACAACTGTTCAATGAAGGAGTTATGGTGGCCATGAAGGACTTCCATGCTCCTAACCATCCGGAACTCGAGGGTATCCCTAATCTTCATGTAATTAAGGCTCTTCAGGTGAGTATTTTAAAAGATTTTTAGTGTAAGCTGTGGTTATAATTAAATTATTCACATGATGTATGTATAAATCGATAGATTAGTATTGAATGTTTGTTAGATAAAGATGAAAGTTGCATTTATTTTGCCTGAAATATGTCACAACACACAAACAAAGTGAAAAGATGAAAGACAGGCAACGTTGAACGTAAAATTTAAAATTGGAAGACAAGGATGAAATAGAAAGTTGAGAAATTGCCGTTTTCTAAGATGTGAATTTGTTAAAATGTAAAATTTAGTTACTGAGAAATGTGCTTTCAGCTTTGGGCACTCTTTGTTTAAGTTTTTATCAGTGTCAGTCAGCTGCTGTCAGGTTTAAATAGTGAATAGTCTTTTCTGACATTAGCCAACAGCGACTGTTGTTCTAATTAACTCATCAAGCATTTACTAATCCATACTGCTGACTGCAAGGATGTGGAGGGTGCGGAATTGTGAATTAAACTGAATCCCATATTTATTTTATTTTTTCCTTAGTCTCTGAAATCCAGAGGATATGTTTCGGAACAGTTTGCATGGAGGCACTATTATTGGTACCTAAAGAATGAAGGTATCGAATATCTGAGGGATTACCTTCACCTTCCAGCTGAGGTAACTTGAAATTAAACAGCAGTATTGTGTTATGTTCTTCTTCTTATAAGTGGCATTTACTTTTACCTATTATTATTTTATCCTCATAGATCGTTCCAGCAACTTTGCACAGACAAGCCAGGACCGAAACCGCCCGCCCACGACCTTCAGCCCCAAGAGGAGAAGGAAAAGTCTCAGAAGACAGAGCTGGTTACAGACGTGGAGGTGGCGGAGAAGGAGACAAGAAAACCGAAGCTGGAGCAGGTGGTGCCCAAGTTGAATTCGTAAGTCTATGCACTCAATCACCAATAATGTTCCAGATTTTCAAACAAGTTTTATTCAAACCTCTCAAATGTGAGAATATTTCGTGACAACCTTCTTTTCTCTTTGTCATAGCGTGGTGGATTCGGTCGCGGTCGCGGTGGAGGTGCACCCCCACCATCAGAGTAAATGTAATATATCTTCATCTTTTCGACAATGTGGAGATGGAGTGATTTGTATTTCCTTTTACGTGGCTGAAATAAATATCTCTTAGACACGTGTATTTGACCACAGTTGACGTATTTTTTATTTATCTCCGAACCGTTCTTTACATTGGCATCCACTTTTTTCCTTTGTGGTTTTGTCGAGTCTTTTTGCAAGCAAAGCACTCAAAGCAGTTATACGATTTAAGAACTCATGAAGGACAGCTAATTCATTTTATCGTTTTACGGAAACCTGCATTGTTGCGTTCGCTTTCCAATCTTATTTATATTTTACTTGCATCTGTCTGCGTGAATGCCAATTTCATAAATATGCTTTATGATCTGAACATTAATTAGTTTTCAATATGAGATAATGCCGATAATACTTTTATTTTCGCCTTTTAAGTGCACATATTCACATAATGTAAAAATGTAAGCTTGAGTTGAGATTGAGAGCACACGATAAAAGCAGGTTTCCGTTGACCTGGCCCGGATGTTGGGACATGGAGCTCGGATCATAGCTGCCAAATTGTTATACAAGGGGTGCATTTAAATTCGGACATGAGATTCAAAATTCAATCACGGACACTTCCGTTACTGGAAATAAAGCTGCGTGACAATATACGGCTACAGAAAAGCTAAGTTTTAAAAATTGCAGCCCCTAAAAGGTTAAGTTACAGCTTGCAGCAGCAGAATTATATAACGATAACAGTCTGTTTCTGAATATAAATACAAATTCGGTGAGCAATAAAACCAAACATCGCAAACACAAGCAGATATATGAATGATCTATTAAACATCGCAAAATAGCATGCTCATGATCAGACTCTCAGGTTGACTTGAAACTCGCCAATTCACTTTATAGTCCTTAGTACCGGAGTTTTTCATGGTATAAATCAAAGTACTTTAACGGTGTGATTGACGCGTTAAAGTATCTTGGTATAAATTAAGTTCAGTTATGCAATCGTAAAACAAGTAGTTAATAAAGCTTTCAAATAACAATTCAATATAAATAATTCAAATAGTTAGGACTGAGGAATCGCAGAATTGTAATGTGCCCCCAATTGATACTTGTGCCGATGGAAAGTTAATGCCAAGGTTGGTTTCTTGAATTCTTCGCCAAATATTAGGGGTGGTCCATCAGCTTGAATTACTTTTATTGGTCGGGAGAGAATTTGAGACAAAACTCGTACCTGCATTAGATCAATTCGTGGAAGTCCATTCCATTAATTAATACATTTTAAACTATTTAAACATGTATGCGGACATAAGATAAAGGTTTCCTCGTACCTCGATCTGTCCACCCCAAGCTGCTGTAGACTCTAGTTCAGAGCAGTACTTTTCAAATCCAGTTTCGGATGCATAATCTTCATCGAGAAAATGGATGAACTCATCCTGATGCTTGCGAAGATGTGACGCTGTCTCACTTCGCAATTTGTTAATGTCCCACGTCTCTCCTATTCGCTCCAGTTGATCGGACACAGCTTTGTACAAGCTGAAAATGGAATAAAAAATTGCATTGCAGTAATTGCTTCTTAGATATTTTAAGGCTGTAGGCTGTAATAGAATTAAATGACCCACCAATGCCCATCCGAAGGAATATCAACGACTTCCAGTTTCAGATCCTTCAAGATTTCCTCAAGCAGTTTTTCCTCTTGAGTTCTGACACTGTTCTCTGTAAGTTCATCCGTCTCTGCGTCGATCCTTTTCTGCTTCTCTCTTTCGTCAGCTTCCTTCTTTTCCCTTCTTCGTCGTGCCTTTGACATTTTTGGAGTTCCAGGCGCAGTAGAATCCTCATGATGATCTGCACCTTCATTAGTGACTTCTTCAACGCCTTCAGCAGTTGGAGGAAGGGAAGTGGCAGCGTCGGGCATGTCCATTCTCTTCGGACGGAATGTATCCAATTCAACCTTATGACGTTGCTCCAGATCCGCCTCTAACTTCGCTACCTCATCTGCAAGATCCTTTTTCTTCTTTTTGTCCGACTTTGAGATGTTTTTCTTCATCGCTTGTATTTTCCCTGGAATTCATATTCACAAAATTATCAGTGTCATCTGTACTTGCCAGTACTTAATTTTAATTTATTAAAACAAAAGTTTTCCTATATCAATCCGTACCTTGAAGTTCCCTTTTCTCACGGCGGTGCCTGCGTACTATTGCCTCTTCCGGGCTTAATGGGGTTTCCGCAGGTACATTTACAAAATCACATTCATCGTCCGACGCCGCCATATCGTCTGAGATCAACGTACAAGTACTGATAACCGACTACCGACTTTTTCTGTTACTTCACACTTACGACTTAGGACCTCAACCTAAAAATAACACGCTGGCCCTTCCTGCTCCTGTCACGTCCAATTCCAACAACTCCTTCACTCTTCCAGCGACATAAACAACTTCTCACGAGAGTGCTTTTATTTCTGCCAACTTGCCAAGATTGACAAGTTTCAAAAAGTTGCTGGCTTCAGATCAGTCACTCATCACTTCAGTGGCTGTTACGTTGGCGTTAATTTTGCATACTTCGCGACCTGAGTATAGCACGTCACTCGGACAGATGTAGTAGCACAGATTCAGACTCGCGTCCTAAACTGATCGTGATTATTGATTATTGACGGACTTGAACGAAAGCTAAGATGCAAGAATTTGTCAAGAAGTGAAATAGTGTTGATGACATCAAAGCTTGAGCATCGCATCGGAGCAAAAGGATTTTCCCAGCTGCTTTTTCAGGTGATCCTCATTTTATCCAATGCATGCACATGTTGTGCTTGTCAATTCTCAGTTCTCACACGATCTGTGTTGCTGTGTTCGTGTTCTCCGTTGCTTGCTGCATAAAATATTTACACATGAAATTCATGCACCCATCTGTTCCCTTTCTTCTCCACTCTAGTTTGTCCATAACGAGATCGTACATTTTGGGTGCTCTCACTCTCATTCATGCTCCCACAACTCTGAATCTGGAATCGTGAGATGATTCAGTTCAAATGATTGAGGTGAAGCATATCCTGCTGCGACGTGTGCGAGTGCGAGTGAGACAATAGGATTTCGGTCGATTGTGTGAAATTTTCAATTTCATGTCTCCTCAGGTGTCAGGCTGAAACAGATTATAGTTTGTGTACACGTTGCTTAATTAGTTATTACTGTTATTAGTTGTACATGAGGACCTGTCTATTGGGAGGGAGGGGATAACCGGTGACGCCAGATCCAGACATCAGTGAAAAATTAAAATTACTACTCCCATGTAACAGCAGTAGCAGTACAGTAGAAGACATCAAGTGTCAACGAAGAAGGTAAAAACTTTAAAAAGCAATAAACTCGAACGAAGTCATTAAGATGTAAGAGGATGAAAGACAAATTTAAACACGTCAACCTAATTACAGGGCTTTCACACGCAACCTCATTGAATAGTCATAGTCATTAATTAACACATATTTGCAACTGCATGTATACGCGTATACTAAAATTCTAAGCCTTCTCATATTTGTGAGTGCTTTAAGAATTTGTAGTTGAGGTATTATAAGCACGTGAAGTTATTTTTGTATCTGCCGAGATTTACCTTTATCCCTGGCCTTTCTTTGTTCCTTTCTTTGAAGGTTCATGTTCACAGACAAGACAGCCTACAGGGTAGAGCTCCTTGACAAGGCGACTAAGGACAATTGAAGGCTTATGATTGAAGGCAGGTCCACCAGGATCAGGATTCGGAAAGGCCAAGGTACCTAGCAAAGAGAGAGGAGAACTCAAAGGCCATTACCTCATTTGCTGGAGAAAGGCTCAGTCTTTGACAAGCTCTCAGTGAAGACTATTGCGAGAAGGGACGATTTATAAGACACAGCTAAAATGGTTTGTTTAATTGGTGTAGATATTCATTTTACTTCTGCGAACTCATTATCGTATAGTGAATTTGACATTGTGATACATTTCATCAAATTTGTAGCATGGACGCCAGAAAAAGGAGAGGACTGCAGAAGAGGAAGATGCTAAGCAAAAGGAACATGCCAAAAAGGTTTCCGCGTATCGATACGCAATGAACCTGATATTTTCGAAGGTAGGTGATCCAGCATTATTATCTGCATCTAATCTATGTAAATCTATATGAAAAAGATTGGATCAAAATTGAAATTACGGTTATCATTTATTTTCAGAGAGGCAAGGCAGAATTCAATGAAGAACTTCTTAAAATAACTGCTCAAGTTTTGGCATCCAATCCAGATATTGGAACTTTGTGGAATATGCGGAAAGAAGTACTTTTGTCCATGAAACAAGATGAGTGAGTAAAAGTAAAACATTCGTCGAGTAACATGCCCCCAAGGCAAGGCCCAGGTTAATACGATGTCACAATGTCTGGAATAATTATTACTTTCAGTAACTTTTCGGAAGTTATTCTCCCAAAAGAGCTAGATTTCAGTGAATTTTGTTTGAAAACTAACCCAAAATCATATGGAGCTTGGCATCACCGATACTGGCTTATGAAAGAAACAAATTTCTCCAAAGTGGTTTCAGAACTGAAGTTATGCTCGAAGTATTTGGAGTACGACGACCGAAATTGTAAGGATTGTTTATAAATTTGCTAGTCGTATTTCTAATTGTTTATTCATCACATATAGACTACTTAAGCAAGTTTGTTTCTTGAAATCTCTACAAATCAGTTCACTGTTGGGACTATCGCCGCTTCCTTGTGGCCAATTGTTCTGAAGTTACACTAGAACAAGAACTTGAATTTACAACGGATAAGATTTCCTCAAACTTTTCAAATTTCTCGTCGTGGCACCTACGCTCAAAACTCCTTCCTAAGCTGCCGAGGGATTATTTGGAAGAAGAGTTAGACTTGATCAGAAATGCAGTATTCACTGATCCGAAAGACCAATCCGCCTGGTTCTACCATAGATGGTTGCTGAAGTCCCAACTAAATGCAGGTAATTAGTAATTAGGTAGTAATGTTTTTGTCCGATGTGTTAGTGTTATTGTACTTAACATCAATCTTGTTTAAATTTTCAGAAGGACCTTATCTAATAGGGGCTCAGCACGGTGGTTCCAAGTTGCTACTGATTTTCAGTTCGAAAGCCCCCATTCCATCTCAAATTGGTATCGACGTAGACGTAGAAGGTACTCCAGTGGAAACAAGTTGTTGGCAAAATCCATGGTCCAACACATGCTCAAAACTTTGGTCATGCGCGCTACCAGAAAAGAAAGAAGCAGTAATCAGGGCAGGAGCTAATGTGTTGAAAAAGTTTGAATCTTCCGAACTACGACTTAAAAATGGTGACGTCCGGTCAAATTTTCCTGGATACTTTGATGTAGAGACGGAGGTACATATGATACGTCAAATTTCATAAATATTACAAACTTGAGACTTGCAAATTTTTAATCGCGATAAATCTGTTAATCTTTTGTAGGAAAAAAGCGACAAATTATTAAATTTGCTTAAAGAAGAGATCACGTGGGTGGAAGAGTTGCAAGAATTAGAACCAGAAATCAAATGTAAATTGTGTTCAAATTTGCTCCGGTTCTGCGTGGTTAATTAACCACTATCGCTTTTGAATGATAAGTTTAATTAATTTTATAGGGCCAGTGTCAACTCTAATTATGCTAAAGAGAATGGTCGACTGTGTGAAGTACAAATTGGACATTCTAGATCATCTAGAAACTATGATAAAATTGGACTCAAAACGCACAAATTACTACCTAGATTTGCGTGAGTATACAATAAACGTGTTTTGTCACTTGCAAATTTGTGCAGAATGAATAATTAAATACTTTTCTCTTCAGGATCGAAATACTTGATAGAATGGAAACTGCTAGAAACTAGTGTGAACACAGGACTTAACGAAACACCACTGGATCTTTCAGGATTAAATTTGACCGCACTCTACTACCCAGAACGAATGTGTTTCTTTACAAACATAAACTTATCAAAGAACGCCTTAAAGAATCAGGAACCATTCCGTGCCCTAATTAACTGCAGAGAACTTGACATTTCTGGCAATAAATTCCTCGAAGCTGATGTAAAGAGAGCTACTGGGAACATACAAAATTTGAAGTTGTAAGACAAAGTCGTATTCACGAGAATGGACTAAATGTGATATACAAATTTGTAAATATTTTTGAGATATACCATATTTACACGTTAATATGCGCAAAAACCGTTTAATAAAACTAGATTATCCGAAAGCTTAATATTTTAAACATGTTTCAATTTATTTTGAGTCGACAACCTTTTAACAAGATATTGCGATACAACAATCACGAACGATTAAAAGTTAACGAGCTGTATATGCACATGGCATTGAAGTGTTCTGAGGTATATACAATATAGCTGTTACTTATAAAATATCTTAATTGAAACTTGAAACCAAGAATTCACACTATTCGTAGGGAAATTACTACAACTCTCCTCCCGTTGCAAAGAAAATAACTGCCGCAAATATTTTGGCTGCCTGTAATGCTGGCTTTCAAGTTAGCTAAACAAATGTCTCATCTTGTTTTGTCGTCAAATCTTCTAGCCAGTGAAAGTGGCCTATTTACAAAGAGTAATTTCCGCCACGTTTGTGGCTACACTACCACCGATTTCGATTCCAATAAATAAGAATTAACATTAATCGCCAGCTATTTCCAGTGGACCGTCTTTCGCTTTCGTTTCATTTCCGTGCAATTTGAGAATCCACAGAGTTCAGATAATCCATTCCAGTTTTCGCCAGAACAACTGAAGTTCCAACGGCTAATACAATTCGAGCTGTCTGCACTGCCGGGTCACGGCTAGTCGTTGCGGACCTTATCATCGCCCAGAGGAGTACAGAGCCTAAGTTAAAAAGTCCGGCGGAGAATAAGCTAAAAAAAGATTAGCACAATTAGATTTTATTTAAGTTACGGATTAATACTCTTTGCATAACGCTGACGAACAAATTTGTTTGCTGGACTGGAATCTAACCTGAATGTAATTTTCTGCTTTCCCTGGACAGATTTAAGATGTTTTCTGTCATATACAAATAAACTAGAGCCGGCCAAACTAGCTGTCAGCAGTATGTTTGTGGGGTCCGTAGCTGTAATGCTAAAAATCAAAAGATATCACGTTGTAAAAGAATTGAAGTAAAACTTTGTTTAGTGCATCATGAAAATCATATTATACCTCCTGAGAAGACTTGGTTTCACGATATGAACACTCATTAGTGTGTAACACGCGCATCCAGCGAGTGGAACATAATGATGAATTACATTCCTCTTCGTCAGTGGTCTCAAAATGCGCTCAAAACAGGTGCACTGTTCCTGCTCAGTTTCGTCCTCCATTCCAGAATCACTGGGTGAAGCCATTTTTCGAAAAGTACACAAAAAGTAGACTCGGATTCTACGAAAATGCTTTGTCGGTAAACTTGTTTAGTGCGACAATCAAGGAGTTTTGATCTTCAGCTGATGCAAGAGGCACCGAAGTTCATGGCATGAGTTGTATTTTTGTCCTGCTCCGAAATCATGTGTGCGAAGATCACGATA
>JAQFZW010001766.1:0-23041 GCA_034687055.1 Heteromurus nitidus
ATTTTGGTTGACTGGAGGCAATGGTCTCTGCGTAAGTTTTTAGTTTTGTGAAAATTTTTCAATAAACATTAATTTCAGCTAAATAAAACTGTGCCTATTGGATTTGTAGCATTTGATGACAACAGCGTGACTTGGCTCAGAAAGTATTCAGTTGTTGCAACGAAAAACGTTAAAACCGTTGCTGGATTCGTGAGAAACTTCATCGTTCGAAAGCTGAAGAATGAAAATGACGTTTATCTTGTGGGGTTCGGTCTGGGAGCTCAAATCGCTGGCATTGCGTCAAGAGAGGCAGCCGCTTTGCACAAATTCTCTGTGGATCGAATCACAGGTGCGAATTACTTTTTGAATTTATAAATATTTGTAATTTTTCAGGGAATAAATGGGAAATAATCACATTTTTGAAATTGATTTTCAGGACTTGATCCAGCTGGCCCAATCTTCGAATACTCGTTATTTGGCATGTTTCCCATTGACACCACAAATGCTCTGAGGGCAACGGACGCAGCTTTCGTTGACGTCATTCATGCAAGTTCTGTTCTTGGCATGAACAACGATGTTGGTCATCTGGACATATTTCTTACCGAAAATGAATGTTGGAGACCATCTTGTCGACATCACAAGGCTCTGGAGTTGTACATTTCATCCTTGACGAGGTGCTCTCTCCTCACGTGTCCGAGGTCTGGAGAGTGCTCTCCGGAGACAATGTCCGATTTTGGCTACCTCGCAGACAAGTACGGAGGGCGAGGAAAGCATGACTTGTTTGTGGTGACGAACATTTACTCTTGGAGTGATAATCTATATGCTCGAATTTCAAGACAGCGTATTTCCCAGCGAAAGACAGAATTTGTAAGGATTCTCCAGTGGATGCAGAGAATACAACACATTGCGAGAACAAGCCGTATTTGAGCGAATGTCCAATCTTTTGTCGCAAACAGAATGTTCATTCAAAGAGTGCTTGCTCTTGGAATCCGAAAGTTACTTTTGATTCGGAAGGGGACCTCAATCATCCCGACTCAGGGACCGGAACTGGATCTGCTGAAGGAGCTACAGGGTCAATGGAGTGGCAGGGTGGAACTGGTCACTGTGGATTTCTCACAGGTTGCCAGAATGAAGAGGGTCACAATGTTCCATATTTTGTTGCATACAAACCGCCAAACATATCCGAGTACTACGTCATCTACCCCGAGGGAGAGATGGCAAAAAGCTTGTTCAACCAATCCTCACCTCAATCTGTGTTTGGGAGAACACTCCAGCCAATTCTGGAGCCACATCAGGATGATCCAACCAGCTACGTTGTTTGGCACGACGACGTTCGAAATATGAAGGATTTCTCCGGAGCAGGAGAAATCTTGCATCATTCACATGGCCGTTCAAATGGGGTTCTGGCTTTTGACAGGAAAGGGGGATTCTTGATGATCCACAGTTTTCCAGGCTTTCTTCTTGGAACGGAATATCACTTGAGCAAAAGCCAAGACAAATATGCTCAATTGTCTGTTTGCGTGAGCATGTATTCCAACAGCAAGGCAGAGCTTGTAACCAAACTCAACACAATTCTCGACGGCCTCGAGACTTTCAAACCGAAAGTGGTCATGACTGGACTTGGCCAAGGTGTAGACCAAAGTTTGAAGAGAAAGTTGGCAAATTTGGGAAAGAGACGGGGTTTGAGCACATCTCAAAAACCGGAAATATCTGATGTCGCCCTGACGTCTGAATTTAATGCTCACTTTTTCGGCAGGTATCGATTCGGGGGGAAACCAAGTGACGCATATGTCACGCTCTCTAGGAAATATGAGACGAGTTTGAGGGTTCAGAATGGGAACAACGAGTCTGGCAACCGCTGGCCTTCGTCACCCTGTTGGAGTCCGTTCACAGTTGAGAATGTGGAGAGAGTGAAAGTGGGAGAGGAAGTGTGGAACTCAACTCAAGATCATTCCAACTGGGCTGTTGCTGCGGCGGCGGAGGTGGGCGGAGACGCTACTAGCTCCTCACTGGTTTGCTTTGGAGACTTGAACAGAGTTCCTTCGTCGATGGCGAGAGGGGGAATGTTCTTGTGCACTAGGAAGCAATCACTTCATGATTTATTTAGCCAATTTCCTGATGCACTTGAAACGTGCAGCTAGATATTTTGAATATTGACTTGACATATAAATATAAGCCGTGTCAGCTATATAGTTGCAGTTGAAATTCTTATAGCTTAGATGTTTCAAGTGAAAATTCCACCGATATATTATCTTAATACTTACTATATTTATATGATGGTCAAAACAATCATGAACATACTTGAAAATTTGAATAAAATCATAAAAATGGAAACTAATCGTTTAAGCATAAATAACTTGGTTAATTCTTCTCTGGATTTGGAAACGACCGATGTATATGGAATCATGATTTGCAAGAACGAGTTCTGAGCAAGGCAAATTCATTATTTAATCCGGTAAAAAATTGCATAAGAATCAATATAGCATTATTGCATATTTTGTTGCTTTTGTGCCTGTATAAATGGGCTTGTCGTTGCCAGAAGCTGAACTTGTATTTTTTTGCTTCCAAGGCTTGGTCCCTTGTCTCTTATACGCCCAGGCTAATTTTGTAATATTGGCCACGACTTAGAAAATCATTGTGCAGCAAACATTTCCATTCCATTTGTGAAAGCTGAGACGAGCACATTTCCGAGTTTTAGTATGCATTTGGCCGGCGAACCTTTTCGCAATTAAAGTCATAATTTTTCGAATTAATATTTTCAGTGATTATTTGAGCGAATATTGTTGCAATTTGAAGGTTTTAAAGAAGGAGTGGATATTTTGTTGTGTTTTTAAGCAGATTTACGAGAAAAGTGAGCACTTGCAGATCAAAATCTTAAGATTTGTGTGGTAGCGGAAGGTGACATGGAGTCGACGCCTATGGGCCGAGGTAGGGGTCAGAGAAGGTGTGCTCCAAGATCTGAATCGCCGACCGAGAGTGAATCCGAAGAGGTCAGGGAACATGCTACGGAAAGTGAGATGTTTGGAATTGGAACTCCGCAGTTTGAAGGGATTTCGTTGGACCGAAGTGCTGTTACTGTCGGCCGAGGTATTTATCTTATGATTTAATATTGAATGAATACGGTGTAAGAATTGGCATAATTAAAGCTCCTCCATTATTACACTGATTTGGATTAATGATGTGATTGATTTAATTCTTGATAGGCAGGTGCCGGGGCCGTGCCATCGGCGGTGTAAAACCGGAAGGTTCTGGATTTCAGCATGGTCGTGGATTATTGTCAATGGGTCTTGGCGAAGATGAGGCTGAAGAGCCACGTCGACCAACACCAGAAGTTGGACTGGAGCAATTTGCGGATGCTGATGAGTCACAGCTCGTGGAAACTGCTAAGATGGGCGATCCAGAAGATAGAGACACAACTCCAGAAAGACTGGCAGAAGAACAAGAAGCTGCACAAGTTCAGGAGGCGTCCATCGACGATCATGAGCAAGTTGAGCAGCCTACTGGTCCTGTTGGGTTGATCCCCCAACCAAGGATCAGGGAGGAACCCGAGTTGCCGGCGGTTCATCGAGTCGGAACAAAAGGAAAACTGTAAGTTTTTTTGTTCGCTATCAAATCTTGGCTGATGATAAAGGGCGTGGTTGTCAACAAGTAATTTTCTTTTATTATTACGAAGGTTTGAAGCTGGGACAAATTATTTGCGACTGAGGTTGGAGAGCAATCGTCAAGGCGTCGTCGAGTATCACGTCTCATTTGACTATCAACTGGAAAGTCCAGGCTTGCGAAGGAAGGTGTTGAAGCAGTTCGATGAGAATTTGGGACGAGTCCGAAGTTTTGATGGAATGGTGTTGTTCCTGCCTTACATCCTTGAAAATGACGTAAGAATATTCTTGTTCATTGATTCATTGGCAATTAATGGTTCCATTTTGGCTGCTGAGTTTAAGTTTAAGATCACTCTCTCTCTCTCTCATTTAATTTGGCGATAATTATTATTCTTTAAAAGGTGACTGTCCTCGAGGGTTTTCACCCGAATGATCCTTCCATTCCTGTGAAGGTCACCATAACGTTCATCAAGGTGAAGAAGATGAAGGACGCTATCATCTTCTTCAACATACTGCTTCGTCGGGTGATGCTCGAGCTTGGATATGCGGAACTGCGCCGCGAGTTCTACGATGTGAACTTGGCTCAAAGGATGAATCAGCACAAGTTAGTAACTGTCGACAAAAAAACCTGAGAAATACGAAGCTTTGCATTTAGAAAGTTTTTTCAAATGATGAAAATGTTGTTGTGCAATTTAGGCTAGAGATTTGGCCAGGAATGAACGTAACTGCGGAGAACCAGGAGGATGGGCTCATGATTTGTGTTGACAGCACAAGTCGAGTTTTGCGGACCGAGACTGTTTATCAGTATTTGTGAGTTGATTCACTTCATTGGCATCTCCTCTCATTCTTGAATTTTGCTTAAAAAGTTTTCTTAATTTAAAATAAAATTAGGTTGACTTTGAGAGGTGACCCGAAGATGAAAGAGAAGTTCACGGACTTCATTGTGGGCAAGATTGTGTTGACTCGCTACAACAACAAGTGCTACAAAATCGACGATGTGGCATGGCACTTGAACCCCTCGTTGAAATTTGAATTCCGCAGGGGAACAGTAAGTTGAAGGAAATCATAAATATTTTTTAATGCTGGAGAAGATTTGTTTTTAGTAAACTGTCGTCATATTATTTTTAAAAAATTAAAACATTTTTTTTGTTCTTACTCCAGATCACATTTGCGGACTACTTCAAAAATCAGTATAACCTCAACATCCGGGACATGGAGCAGCCCATGCTCATCTCGAACTTGAAGCCGAGGAAGAATGAGCGATTTATGGATGCGGAGGAACAAAGGATTGCTGCACTTGTCCCAGAACTCTGCTACATCACAGGGCTAACGGATGACCAGCGCTCAAATTTCAAAGTAATGACGGACCTGGCCACTTCCACTCGCCTCACTCCAACGCAAAGAATGGAAAACATGCGGACATTCATTGACCGCCTTTTGTGTAAGTATTTAATTACGAGTTTAATTGTTGAAGTTTTTGTAGTTAGCAAGTTTGTTACGGTTTAAAATATGGAAATTGATGTTTCGCTAATTCCACAGCGAACCGGCGAGTCTCTGAGATTCTTGGCGATTGGGGTCTTAGCATTGACCGAGAAGTGATCGCTGTGCAAGGAAGGAAGATCGAGGGTCCCACCCTCCTTTTCAATCAGCGCCTGAAGACTGAGAAGACTGGACCAGACTTTAGTCGCGAGGCTGGCTTGGGAGTCTATGAGCCGGTATGAAATTGCTTATTTTTTTAAACAATAATACTTTTTTGAAATGTCGAGTAACGTATTCCTGCTTTCAGATTGAAGTCAAGAGATTTCTGGTGTTGTGCACTCAACGAGACTTGGATAAGGCGAAGCAGTTTATTGATATGTACAGGCAAGTTACGAAGCCCTTGGGCATCCGGATGTTGCAGCAGGGTGAAATCATTCAGCTGCGTGGACACCAACCTCACAACATGAAAGAGGCTTTGTCTGCAAATTGTGACCCGGAAAAGGTGGGTGCACGCGATATCAATTGCCAATAATATGACAATTTGGCTTTTAACATCCGTTGTGGTCTTATTTTTAAAAAATACTGAATTTATTTTAGGTCCAATTTGTGGTGGTTATAATGCCTATGCAGAGGGATGATGTGTACGGGGCTATTAAGAAGTTCTGCGTTGTCACGGCGCCCATCCCATCGCAATGCATCTTGTCCAAGACTCTGGGCAACGAGAAACGGATGCGCTCAATCGTGCTCAAGATTGCGTTGCAAATCAACTGCAAACTGAGTGGATCCTTGTGGGCTTTGAAAATGCCAATAGTTAGAATTCATGATTAAATTGAAATTTGTAGTTTAGTTTTTGTTCTGTTTTAAAATAAGTTTTTTTCGTGTTTTTTAGAAAGAGGACATCATGTTTGTGGGCATCGACGCCGCTCATGATCCACTCAAAAAGGACGCAAGTGTTGTTTGCTTGGTTGCGACGTTGAACAACGAGTGCACGAAGTACTACAGCCGAGCAACAACTTCGAAAATTCATCAAGAGTTGGCGGATTGCACGAGGATTATGATGAAGGATGCTTTGAAACGCTACCGAGAGGTAATAATTTAAGAAAAATTGTTAATTAAAGTGTAACAGAATTGATTGTATATTTATGTGGTGAGAAAGTTTGTGGTTAATTAATTACTTTTATTCCGTCTAAAGTTTCGCGGTAAGTATCCCGACCGCATTATCGTCTTCCGTGATGGTGGCAGCCTTGGGGCACTCGAGCATATTGAGGTGACGGAAATGAACCAAATCAGGTCAGCGGTCGACGAGTGCAACCCAGCTGTGAAGCATTTCTCTTTCGTCCTTGCTGCGAAACGGATCCCGCAGAGATTCTTCAGGAAAGTGCAGGTACAACGGCTGTTCATCAGTTTCATTAAGTTATAATTAATTAAATCAGGAGCAACTTTTTAGTTGAAGTAAAATATGAGGATGAAAATAAATGATGATTGTAACTTTTATATAGGAAAAGAGGTACGAGAATCCTGAACCTGGTTCCGTCTTCGATACTGCCGTCACGTGCCGTCACTTGTACGACTTTTATTTGGTGTCTCAGCAAGTGCGACAGGTAAAATGGAGCAAGGCATTGATAATCTCTTTTTGAAAGCAATTCGAAACTGTGGAATTCAATGCGTGGCTTTATATTTTTTGTAGGGAACTGTCAACCCAACCCACTTCATCGTGGTTGACACTGGAGATGACATCAAACCTGACCTTCTCCAGAAGTTCGCATACGTGACCACCTTCATGTATTACAACTGGGCGGGCACAGTTCGAGTTCCAGCTATGGTCCAAGTAAGTTTATAAAAGGGATTTCCGAGGAGGATTCAAGTATTCTTGTAAAAAAAATTCGTAGGGAGAATCTAATGACAATTTGGTTTATATTTCCTTTTTAGTACGCCCACAAGTTGGCTGCGCTCTTGAGCCGACATGTGAGGTTGGCACCTCATGCCGATATCAGCAACATACTCTACTACCTCTGAAGGGTGGTGGCAGTGACTCAACAGTGAACTTTTTTCTATTATTAAAATTAAATTTCGTTCTGGTTAAAATAAATATATGTTAAATCTCCGTGTTGTTAACTTTAGAAATAACAATTAATTAAAAAATATGTTTCATGAGTAGTCTGAAGGGTTGAATTGAGTCATAATAAATTACAATATAATGTGCAAATCTAATGAATCTTCTTTTCCATTTGTATTCACTTAATTAAATGCATAATTAACTAACAACGTTTTAAATAATGTGTACTAATTTCGCATGGAATGCACTTGTCTCCTTTGTTCACTCTTCGTCAAGCTGACTATTGGCTAAGCACAAGGCGCGAAATTCAAACAACCACAACAAAACTCTCGAAGCAATGGTACATGACATAAGTCCAGCCAGATTTTTAATCTTATGTTTTCATAAAATACTTTTCCAAAGTATTAGTTAGTAAATTATTATTTTGCAATTCGTTGTTAATTACTAAATATAAGGGATAATGGAAGTAATAGATATTCCCGACGAAAGTCCTATTCCAGTCATCAATGTAAATGGACAACATTTAATTATTCAGCAAATGCCAATCCAAGGATTCGCTCCTCCAGCTGCAACACAACCGGTCACTGGCAATAACGGTTTTGAAGTACTGGAGATAATCGACCCCCCCAACCCACTCATCACAACCTCAACGCAGAATGATAACGCTTCTTACGTCCAACTTCAACTCGTTGACAAAAATCCTGGCACTACTGTGGTCTGTTACGTCTGCGGCTCAGATGGATCCGTAATTCCAGTTTACGATAACGTTTCCCTGGACAACAACAACACATTCACGATTATCGGCGGAGACGTCCCGATTATCCAGCCGCCGGCAAAGGAAACAATTCCGTAAGTCGAGACTGCCACTAGAATCCAAACTGAAAAAAATGTCATGTTGAATTGAATGTGACCTCTGTGTGTGACCCTGAAGGAGAAAGTTAATTAATATTATATTCTTTAGATCCCATATTCTGGATCATGCCTATGCAAAAAAGCCGAAAGAACCTGGTGCTGAGACGCCTTCCAGACGCAAACCGAGGAAGAGTAGGGCGAAGAAGCAGGAAGATGTGGAGAAAGCAGAATTTGTGGCTCTAGAGGATTACATTTCCAACACACCCAGAGCCAACATACTTAGGTAGTTCTTTCAACTTTATGATAATATTATTGATAAGAATATTTAGCGTTAAAATTGCTCTTCTAACCGTCTTGCGTTTAATTGGTTTGCATATTTGTAGGAAAGGGCCTACCGTCAAAACTACGCTGAATCCATCCGCAATTTCAGGCTTCCCTAGTCCCGCGCCAAAGAAACAGGTTCGGATTCGGAGGCTGCAACCCAAGAAGTAACTTATCATTTAAGCAACTCGTCGACGTCAAGTCGGAAACATTTTGCATGAAAATTAGGGAAGTATTTAGAATCTACATAATTAATAATTTTTACATGTAGTTGTATTAAAATAGTTGGCGTCCACGCCATCAATATGAATAGGTAACCGCCTCAGATACTAAATGTTAGTAAGAAAAAAGTAACTCTGTTCTGTCATCATGCGGCAGCACCGTCTTAATAGTTTTACTCAGAAAAGATTAGAATACGAAGATTGTTTAATGACTAATTTAAAGTGAAAAGCATTTTTTCCATGAAACAAATAAAATTGCAGTGTACACTCAGTTCAAGTTGTTTTACTCATGAAAATCTCATTTTTTTTACTTTTGAGTGCATTTATATATATCATAACAATTTAAACGATCATGATTCAATTAGTTGATGTAATCCACTAAATTGGAGAGTAACGAGGAGAATAGTATAGAGTTAGAGTTAATTTGTCCGGGATGTATGATTCTTTATGTGTACGAATAACCGAACTATCATAATATTCACCAATGAAGCGGACCGCAATTCAATATAACGTTGCACACCCTGAACTCAATCCGAAGATGGACATAATCATAATTATCAATTTTTTATGATGGCCACATCAAAGCTATCTGGATATGGACTGAATGACTTTGACCTTGAATTGAAACCTGTTATGTTAAGACTATATCAAATACATGGAAAACATTTCATTTCATTAATACATCTATGATAACGATCCAGTTGTGAATCTGATCTCCAGCTGGCAGGACTTGAGGTGAAACTCTTCCTTCCAAAGTTCCAAAAACAGAATTCTAAATATTCTTGTGCTTGGTTTCGTAAGTTTTTCGAATTTTTATAAAAAAGTTGAAGATTGCTTAAAGCTATATAGATAATTGTCTGCTTTGTCGTAAAACTTCGAAATAAAGATTATTCCTCTCTATTTTCAGGTGTCAAGTGAACCATAAATATGGAGAAGCCTCCAAATAAAATTGTTCACGAAATCCATGAAGCTTCAACAGACGACGAGATTAAGGCGTGCTTCCACGTCATTCGGGAGCTACGACCTCACATCCCATCCCCGACATCCCTCCTCCACAGCACAAGAATCCAACAAAACGAAGGCTTCCACTTGATGTACATCAAGGACAACCTGAATGAGTCCAGTGCCAATTCCGACAGCACTGAGCTCCCCGTCGTTGTCAGCATAATGAGTTACCGCATCTCCCACACATATTTCAACGGGCGCCAGTTGTACATCAACGACTTGTGCACGTTGTCATCTGCAAAAAAGCGAGGTTACGCAGGTCAACTGCTGGACTACGCCTTGGAACTCGCGAATAGGGAAAAATGTGACGTTGTTACGCTTGACAGTGGTTATGCGAGAGCGGATGCTCATCGCCTTTACATGAACAAACGGTTTTGCACAACGTCTCATCATTTTACCCACCGCCTCCAGCATAATTTTTGGAAAGAATAAGGATTGTAAATTGTAATTGAGACTTTAGTTTTTTAATAAACATAACTTCATAAACTATGCGAGTAAATTAATGTTCAGGTCTTGGCATGATTTGGTGCACAACAATTGGAATTTGAAATCAAAACTGAAGATTGTGTCGTTAATGTTATATTCGGTCCTTAATTCATTCAAAAAAGAGCGCATCCGTTAGTTGCATGGATGGATATCCAGGATTTATTCATACGATTTACTTCATATGTAATTGTTTTGTAATTTGATGTGAAGCATGCGAAATATGAACGTCATTTCCACGAATTTTACCTTATCCAAAACACCAAGTGAGAATGACAACTCTGCTGTGCTGCTTTTGTGGTTTGTACAAGCGAATTTGTCTACCTGACGTTTCATTTGTCAACACTTCACTTAATAATCTTTGGTCTATTAATTGTTAACTAATCATTACTTTAAACTAGAATAGCCTAAAATGTCTAACTCTCCGTCCAAATTTGAAATCGACACGAATGGCAGCTGCCTTCTCTGTCTCACTTCCAGCAACTGTC
This sequence comes from Heteromurus nitidus, assembly GCA_034687055.1. Lineage (NCBI taxonomy): Eukaryota > Metazoa > Arthropoda > Collembola > Entomobryomorpha > Entomobryidae > Heteromurus > Heteromurus nitidus. Next base: position 10,484 of record JAQFZW010001766.1, read on the forward strand.
GAATTTATGACGAGAAAGGGAATAACTTGGATTCGCAAACAGTGAAAGCATTCAAAAAGTTCCTTCACTTTTTAAAAGTTGACATGGCACAGGTCACGCTTGGTCTATTCGACTCTAATCACGCTTTTCAGAATGTGAATTTGTCAGTGTTTTTATGTGACGACTGCTCCTCTGGTGCGAACGACTTCCTCGATTTGTACCAGAAGTTCGAAAATATTCGCCTCCAGCTGGATACGTCCGTTGGGCAACTGGTCTCCTTCATGGAGAAAGGTGTTGAGGACCCGGATCGCGTTCGGGAGTCCAAGAAGCGAAAACACGCTGCGAAAAAGCAAACCGGACTCGAGAAGTTAATTGTGGACAGGTTGAGAATGGAAGCATTAGGAAGGGGTAAGAATAAAACACATTATTATCAATATTATGCAGACTTTAACTTATTAACTTTCACTAACCCTTGTCACCTTTAAAACTTAATCATCTTTCCATTTATTTTTTTAACTTTTCGTAGCAAATCAACGAGTTCAAAGCGCATTGCAACGGACACGGAGTTACTTGAATGAACTGGGCACAGAGTTGGAGAATGTGGACGAAGCAGCAGCAACAGTGAATGCTCCTCCAGTTCCTCCACGGCGAAATAAGAAAAAGCTGGTGTCGGAGGTGCAACGGGAACCTGACCACGACCAGGCAGAATTGAGATCCAGCCCTGAATTCCAAATGTGTGTGCAGTCGGACTCCGAAGAAGACGACACCATGAGCATGGATATTTTTAATGAAATTACTCGCGAAGAAGCAGAGAAAGGTTACATTAAATTGAGCATTTAAAAAGTATACAGTATACTGCAATTTATTTCGTACCTTTTGACCTTCTTCAATATAATTACTTGCAGCGGCGTGCAGCGCTTTGGAGATCGGAGACGACGACGACATATCAGGAACAGCGTCAGTTTTAGAAGAAGATGCTAATATGAACCACGCGACTGACTTGGAACAACAGGAACTTGAGGTCACAACAACTGGAGAAGTTCAGGACACATCTTCTGAACCAAGGAATTCCTCGAAGAGACAATGGAACTGTGATTACTGCGATTTAAAGACTTCCCAAAAATCCAATCTGGTTACTCATGTTTTCCAGCAGCATGCCCTGGATTTTCTCTCAGGCGAACTTCCTCCTGGCGCTACTGAACAGCAGTTGGAAACATCTTTAGCAGCCATTCTTGGAGAGAAGGAACGCCCATTTTTCCAATGTCCCTTTTGCACCAAGAAATTTAACACAAAACGATACGGGAGGGTCCATCTCCTACAGAGCCATGTCCGAGAGGTTATTGGACAAGTGGAGAATAACTTCCCAACCCTAGTTTCCATTGGAGTTGGAGAACACTCTCCCAGTAATAATGCGTTGAAGTCGAAACAAGTGACGCGTTGGAAGTGCATTTCATGTCGCAAGTTCTTCTGTAGCGGGCAAAATCTTCGCCATCATCAGTTCAGTAGACATCTCTTGGCACACCTCTCAAGCGAGGGGCTACTTCCCTCTGGAATTTCCGAAGGACAGTTGGAAAAATCAGTTGGAGGATTTCTTGGACGAGTGGAGGACTTCAGTTGCGACGTTCAGTGTCCAATATGCCACCAGGGAAAATACAAGAGAAGGAAGTACCAGTTGAGAACACACATCCTCAATTTGCACTTGGAGCAGGTGCTTGAAAACGCTGCGGATGATTCTGGAGCTTCAACTCCTTCAACCATTCCTCCCGAAGATCAGTGAATTTAGAATTACTACGCAACTCTCTGGATATATCCTTCCTCCTTCCTGCATACCTCTTCACTTTTTAATCATAATTTTTATTTTCCATCATCGTAATGTTTCATGCAAGCTATAACCGCAGAATTGATTTTTGATTTTTGAGAATAAATGTTTAATCAAACCTTTGTTTAAACATGTTGCTTGTTTGTACATACAAAAATTATTGCATTAAGTTATTTACTTGCATTTGTATGGCAAAAATTGTGTTCTGATTTGTTTGAAGAACCATGCAAAATTTACACGCCAACTTCTCAAAAAGCTGCTGGAACGAGACGAGAGGATTTATACAAAAAATGAGTGTGCATGCCCAGCTGCTTTTCCTGGAAAACTACGTCGACCGTCACCACCAATATTGTCATCATACACATATCTCACAATCTCATCCAAACAAAAAACTCTCAACTTTTTCAAGTTCCACTGCTGACTCCACTAATTAATTTGAAATTTGGATTTTCATTTAAGTTAACTTTTCATAAGAGTTAATCTGAGCAAAATGTCCAAACCTCGGTTTGAAATCGAGACGAAAGGAGTGTGCTTCCTCTGTCTCAACTCCACCTGCCGTTTTTATGACGACAATTCGGATTTACCTACATCAACATCCTTTAAATCATTCCTTCGCTATTTAAAAGTTGACTTGGGGATGATGACCGTTGGTGCCAGTGGAGCAACTCCAAATCAGGCGTTCGAGAGTGTGAATTTGTCAGTATATTTGTGTGACGACTGCTCCCCCAAAATAAACGACTTTCTCCAGGCGTATCTGGCTTATGAAAATATTCGCCAACAACTGGTTACGCTCGTTGGACAACTGCATTCCTTTATGGAAAAAGGCGATCGGGATCCGGATCGTGTTCGCGAGTTTGAGACGCGAATAAATGCTGGACAAATGCAGAATGTCAATGGGAGCGTAATTGTGGATAGATTGAGAAAGGAAGCACTGGAAAAAGGTATTGTATAAGAATTATTGTAATAATTATTTAACGTCAAACCTGGAATTATTCATGAGGCTGATTCTCAATTGTAATGACACATTTCTTCGTGGTGTAAAATTCATATATTTTATTTCCACCTTTCTCTTGACATTTTTAGCTGGACAAAGGGTTCCATCCTCGGCATCAGCGATTCCTCTGAATGATTTCCTGGAGACTAGTTTGGATATAGAGGAAAATTATGAAATTGTCAGCCGAACTATAAAAGCCGAGAATATTTCTCCAGCAGCTTCACACAGTTCCGATTATGCAGATCTTCTCGATTTGGATGAGGAGCAGGCAGAAATGAATTGTGATGCAAATGCAACAACTGATGAATATTATTCCGAAGAAGACGAAAGTATGGATATGGACCTTAGCAACGAAATTACAATTCAGAATGGTAATAAATTGCACTATAATAAGGATATATTAAATAGGTCTATGTTTGTTACTTGAAATACCATTTTATGAACTTAATCTTAACGTTTCCAATCATATTGTACTGATTGTACAGTTTGCAGCATGAATCAGATTCATGGAGACGGACTTGAGGATTTAGCAGACGCAGACGTCCAAGCAGGACCTGGATCGTCGGTTGCAGTTTTAGCAACTGATTTCGACAAATACAACAAGTCTAATGGCATGGGACACGTCAAACCAGGGAATCGGAGAAAGCAGCCTGGAACGAGTAACCAACTGAAATGTCGTTATTGCGGTTATAATTATTCCAACCAATCCAACCTGACTACACATCAGTACGTGAAGCATGCAAGTGATCTCCTCTCCGATAAAGGATTGCTTCCTCCGGGCTTTTGTGAAGATCAAATGGAAACGTCTGTGGCAGCTATTCTTGGAGAATGGGACTCATCTCAACGCTACAAATGCCCGTATTGTACCAGGACAGGGCTTCCAAATAAATATTACGCGAGGATCCATCTTTTGCGTAAGCATGCGGAGCAGGTATTTGGAGAAGCAACGACGATTCAAGTTGCACGAAAGGGGCCCTTTTCTGGTAAGCGACGAACGACACCTAGGAAATGTGTATTTCATCTGCCAACAAGTCATGGTGTGACCTACCTTTCAGGTCAAGGTCGGCTTCCTCCAGGACAATTGGAAAAATCCGTTGCGAACATGAACATGTTGGTGGGACAAGGGAAGGGCAGGGGAAGGGTGGGACCAATGTCCATTGTGTGACAGGGAAGGTTTTCCTCGGCAAATCCAAGTCTCTGCTCAGAGCACATTTTCTAATGATGCACCTGGAGCAGGTGCTTGAAAGCACAGATGATTCTATTTAAACGGAGCTTCGGCCCAGCCAACTCCAGCTCAATAAACCCATAATTTACAACTTAAATATCACTTTAAACATTTTAAAAGAATTTTCATTGTATTTATAAATTATGCATAATTGTGTAACCAGTAATCTTTGACCTTATATTGGTCACTAAAATTGTCGTAATGTATAATTGATAAAATTGACTTCATTGATGACTTTCCACATTAAACATACTTCTCATGGTAATGCGAATATTTATTCCGTTCCAGTATTTATTTCACAAAACAAAGTAAACAATAAGACAGCGGGAAGCTGGAATTGCTGGATACAAGATCATCAACAAGTCACAACCTGCCCTGTCATCATACATCATATGAAATAAGCTCATTTTTTCCATCCGCATCAGACGAGTACGAACACGTCGACGACACACGAACGACAGAACTTTCAAGCCCTCACATTTGATTTTTTAATTACTCTCAATTTTCAACTTTAATTGAGCAATTGAAATTTTACCACAAAATCACAAAATGTCCAATTATCCGTTTGAAATCGACACGAAAGGCGTTTGCCTTTTCTGCCTCACCTCCAACAATTGCCGTATTTATGGCGACATTAAAGGAGATAAAGATGACCTGCCTCCAACAACAACGTCCAGAGCATTTAAGATGTTCCTTCGCTATTTAAAAGTTGACTTGGGTAAGATGACCGTTGGTGGTGGTGCAACATCAAATCAGGCCATAGTAGAGAATGTGAATTTGTCAGTGTTTTTATGTGAGGACTGTTCCTCCCGGACAAATGAATTCCTGGATTTATACCAGACATTTGACAATATTCGGCTTCAGCTGGACTTGTGCGTTGGTCAACTGCACTCCAACATGGAGGAAGGGAGTCAGGATGTGGGCCGTTTTCGGGAGTACATGAGGCGAATTAATGCTGGAAAGCCTGCTGGACCTGGAACTGTAATTGTGGATTGTTTGAGGCAGACGGCATTGGAAAAGGGTAATTTGATATTAAACAATTCATTTGTCTAATGTAGGATTTTTTATTTATTGAAAAACAAAAACAATAATTAGTCATATGATCGACTACTTTTTTGATACATTTTAGCCGGTCAAAAAGTTCACAACTCATGGCCAAGGGTGTCATTGGATGAGCTGGACACGGAGTTTGAAGCGGTTGACAAAGCTAGATCAACTGCGACCATTTCTTCGGATATATTTGTCGATGTAGATGGTGATGATGAGAATTCGGGTTTCGAGGATGAACGCCAAGGCGAGCAGGCAGCAATGGGGTGTGGTTCCACTGGTGAAAACGACTTTGATGAAGGCCAAAGGATGGACGTTGATGTTGGCATGGCAACAACTGAAGACTCGGCGAATAGCAAGAATGGTAAGAAATATAATCAGTTTCGATAACATTGTGTTGTATTTTTACTATTTTTGGAACTGTTTCAATGTGTAGATACTTCACATTTTTTACAGGTTGCAGCTCATTGGAGATCCCTGGATGTGGACTGGAGGAGTCCAGAGGTGCCGAATTTGGATCTCGACCATCGGTTGTGGCCGACAAAGATGAAAATATGGCCGTGAATAATGTTACCGTAAAACAGGAGAATAACGTGGTAATTGTAGATGGCAAGGGGATGCCTATCCTCGAACCAATGGACGGTATGGTTTTTCATTTAAGATCTTTATTGTTGTTCCAATATTTTCTTCTGTACTTTTGACCATTTAAAATCTTGGTTTTTTGCAGGTTGCAGTGGAACTGGATTGCAGATTCCTGTTGACATACAGGAGGAAGTAGCAGAATCCGAAGCGGAGTCGGAATCATCAGTTGAGTTTCTAGCTGAAATCGATTTTCAGAGAATGCCATTTCTCGAACCAATGAATTCCGGCTTGACGACGAGGAAACAATGGGAATGTGGTTATTGCAGTCAAACGTATACCCAAAGGATGAGCCTTGTAAATCATCAGTACGGCAAGCATGCAACGGATCTTCTTTCCAAAGGAGGCTTCTTGCCTCCTGGCATTTCTGAGCAACAATTACAAACTTCTGTAGCAGCGATTCTTGGAGGACCTCGAGCGAAAACTATGCGATGTCCTTACTGTGACCAAGCCAACTTTCGCAGTACATGTTACGTCAGGGTACATATCCTGCGCGAGCATCCGCAACAAGTGGCAGAACAAGTTGCGCCTGGTTTTGTTCCTGAAAGGGCACTCAAGCAACCAAAGACACCTTGGAAATGTGTGCATTGTCGACATCACTTCCATTCTGATAAATATCTTGAATTTCATCTGGTATCTATTCATACCATGAGCCACCTTTCAAGCCAAGACAAACTACCCCCTAATATATCCGAAGAACAGTTGGAAAAATCAGTGGCGGACTTGTTTGCACAAGTTAAGGACTCTGAATGTCCGCTATGTGATCAGAGAGTGTTCAAGAAACGTAGCCTACGTCGGTTGCGAGGACATCTTCTCAAAGATCACCTGCAGGAGGTGCTTGATAACATTAATAAGAATGAATCTGGTTGAGCCATTAGAGCTTGAATCAGTGTAAAGGAATTCCAAGGTCACTGGATACTTAGGACTTAAAGTTCTCATTTTATTTTGTTAAATGGTTGACTTTGTTATTTCAGTTAGATTTTGAATCCTAGAATATTTATTATTTGATCAAAGCTTCTCGAATAGAATCTTAATCCTAATTGTACTTAAATTTAATAATTCTCTCATTCTGTTCTGAAAACTGGGGATGGATTTTTTGCTTATAAATTTTAATTATTTTCACTTTTAACGTAGTATTTCTAATAAGATGTATTATCCCATTTTAAATTTCCATGTTCATATATATTTGAGAGAGTTGGGTGTGAGTGGATGCCCACAATGTGTTCATATAAAAGTTTTTATATGAACAAGAGATTTGTAAGAGGTCTCGTCATTACTATCGCCACGAATCTCCAACATATATGTTGTAACTAAAGGTTGACAATTTTGATTGATATGTGTGGTTGTGATGATATGTTTACCGTCAATAAAATAACTTCATCTAATTTAAGAACTGGAATTTTATTTGATCTCCACATATTTGCATAAATTGCATAAATCAATGTGGCCGTTTTATATTCCACGAAAAATAACTGATTGGAAGGAAGAAAGTTCTTTGAAGGAACTAAAACGACACGAGAAAAAGATACCTCATATACAAGTGTTCACTTGACAGAAAACGATACAATTTTCAAAAACAATAGTGGACGTTTTTAGACGAGGACGAGAAAATATTGAACACCAAAAGGCGTCTCACAGTCACACAATATGAAAACTGTGAATAAATGAAATGATGCTTTGTAGCAAGCTTAGGCGTCTAGCCATTCAAGACCTGGGTCGTGTTGAGACCTGGCGGCTTCCTTTGAACGTGTCCAAAATATGTGAAAGTGAGCCTCAAATCTCAAAAAGGCTTAGTTTGTGAAATTAACGTAGCTGTGACTTGCGGATTTGTCATGTGTGAATTCAGAACTGACAAATGATTTTTTCGAAGGGTTGAAGGTAATTTAATATAATTTAATATAATTTAAAAATATATTGCATATTTTGACTGTAATAAAAAGTTGCCATGATTGTTATATAAACTATTTTTGTTGGATAGGATAGAAACGTATTTTAAAGTGCCTTTTATCTCAACGAGCTAAATGGAGTTGCACACGGACGGAGGAATTCATCATGGAATAATGCAAGGAATTTGCCCCCATGTCAGCATGCCAAATTTGCAGCACGTTTCATTTGGTAACTCCGCAGGCGACTCACACGAGGGAGAACTTCATCCGAGAAACAGCGAAAATGACGAAACGGACTATGATTTGACTGAAGAGGAGGAGGAAGATGAGGACGAAAATAGCGAAAATGATTCTCAAATACATTCACTAATCGATGACCAGGAATTAAAATTCAGACTGTTAGTTTCGTCGGTAATTGGAGAGACGGAAAATTTCTTCGACGTTGCTAGCAGGTTTCAGCGGCCAGTATATAACACTACGCTCACGGAACCTCTCAATTCCGCTCAATTCCTGGAGCAGCCTGAGAATGAGGCACAGGCAGTCATCACAAAGTCCATGGACATGGCATCGAACAAATCTGTGTGCAGTGTTTGTAACGACGCGAGTTCACAAACTGATGAGGGAGCAAGTTTGGTTCGACCTGAGGTTGGTGTCGCTGACGACACTACACCTGACGACGACGACGACGAAGTAGTAGGTCCAGAAAAAGCTCGTGCTGAAATAGGAAAGCTCCGAGATGTTCGAGAGTCGTTGATATCGCAGCGGAGACAGTGGGCTGATCAACTCAAGCGAACAGATGAACATGACGAGGATGACAGTAAAAAGGCAGAGAGAAAGGTGTACGAGTTGGAAGAGGCAATAGAAGCTGTGGATACTGCGATTGAATTCAAAAACGAAGTTGTATTAGGCCACTCTCAAAGCGACCTTGTTAGCGGCACAATACCCAGCTCAAACGAAACTCAACTCGTGACAAGTTTGGAAACGCTGACAATCCAAGAATTGCGAAGACTTTTGTCTCTGTTCTTGGCGAAAGTTGTTGAACTACGCTCATCCTCCAGTGAACTGGAGAAGCAACTTGAGCACGTCGAGCATTCAAATGATCAGCTAAGTCGACGTTTGGGCAGGGAACACAAGCGCTTGGAAGAGATGGGTGTCGAATATGATTCTCGAATTAGGCTACTTCTCTCAAGTAATCCTAATTCCGCTCTCGACTCCCATCTGCGACGAATGAAAAAGCAGTTGGCTGCTGCCCAGAAGAGGGAACACGACCTTGAAGGATCTCTCATGGAGCTTCTAGTTAGACAAGGTTATCTTATCAGGGGTGTCGATTATGATGTCAAACACGTCGTCAAAATGTTGGGCATTGACAAGAAACTGGCTGCCACAACGCAACGAGACGAAAGTGCGACCGAAGAACCTCAACCACATCATTCCCGATCAGGGACCACCGGAGGTGGCATCTCGTCAACGCGAGCGACAAATCGTTTTGCAGGCCTGTCCCACAGACGGAATGGTAGGGTTCCGGATGGTCACCAATTGCAGAGCATACACCATCGAGGCCGTTTGGATGAAGGATGGGAGAGGGAACGACAACAACGAGATGTCCAACAAGCACAGCCTCCAGTAGTGAGGCGTGAGAAACATCGTATTATAATTCAGCCTTCGAATTCTCAACCTCAACATGAAAGCCCAAGCATTCATAATCATCACCATTTGCATCTGTATTCGCACCAACCGCCTTATGGGCCAAACCAACACGGCTATAAAAAATGATTTAGATTTTGACGATTTTGTATTTCATAGTGTGAACCCGCAATGAATCCGCGTGTAATTGTCGAAGATTAATAAGCTCGTTTTATTTGTATTTAAATATTTGATTCTGAAGTTGCAGTCAAATGCTAGTTTTCTCGAAAATTCATGATTAGTAAACCAAAACCAGTAAAATTACAGTAAAGTCATCATCATGGTTTTTATGCGTTTCCGAAAAATTTCACTTTGTATGTTATAATTATAACATAAATTTTCGAACCACAATTTAATTACCACTGTGCTATTGCGACATCTTCTCGGTCCATACCTATTGTAACCATACTTACAAATGCATGACAAGGAAATCATAAATGCATTTTCAGTTACCATTAGCATTAGCTAAGCCGATGCTGACTAGTTTATTTTCCAATACGCATGGCACGAAATATTTCCGTTTCCTTTGCTGCAAAGGCTTTGCATCATCAATGATCACAATAAATTATTGTACGCATATGTTGAAAGTATTGCATGAATTTGGCGTCAAATTATTTTGCTGATATGTCTTTTAGGTAATTAAAAGTGCGCTGGTTCATGGTACATTACATGGAAGATTATTGTCAATCAGAAAAGAAAGCACTGAAGCTTGCAATTAACAATCAGCTTCGATATTGTGATTCAATTTCTGCATTTCATTAATAAATTTCTTAATCACTTCAAAATCATATTAATTTGAGATAATAATCGCTTAATAAGTTTCATCGAATTCGCTCATAAAGCTCCAAAGTACTACGTAAATCTGAATCATGATAATTTTTGTTGCAAATCATAGTTCCATATAAAACGACCGCACCCAATTCAAGGGAAGAATTATAAAGTTATTTATGTTTACGATTAGTTTCCATTTTATATATGATTTTATTCAAACAAAATTTCAAGTATTTTTGTGATTGTGTGGCGATCATATAAATATAGTAAGTATTAAGATAACATATCGGTGGAATTTTTACTTGAAACATCTAAGCTATAAAGTATTTAACTTTGCATGACTGACACTGGCAGCGTAGGTATGCATCCGAAGTCATTGTATTCAAAATATCTAGCTGCACGTTTCAATTGCATCAGGAAATTGGCTAAATAAATCATGAAGTGATTGCTTCCTCGTGCACAAGAACATTCCTCCTCTCGCCATCGACGAAGGAACTCTGTTCAAGTCGCCAAAGCAAACCAGTGACGAGCTGGTAGCGTCTCCGCCCACCTCCGCCGCCCCAGCAACAGCCCAGTTGGAGTGGTCTTGTGTTGAGTTCCACACTTCCTCTCCCACCCTCACTCTCTCCACATTTTCAACTGTGAACGGACTCCAACAGGGTGACGAAGGCCAGCGGTTGCCAGACTCGTTGTTCCCATTCTGAACCTTCAAACTCGTTGCGTACTTTCTAGAAAGCGTGACATATGCGTCACTTGGTTTCCCTCCGAATCGATACCTGCCGAAAAAGTGAGCATTAAATTCAGACGTTAGGGTGACATCAGATATTTCCGGTTTACGAAATGTGCTCAAGTCCCGTTTCTTTCCCAAATTTGCCAACTTTCTCTTCAAACTTTGGTCTACACCTTGGCCAAGTCCAGTCATAACCACTTTCGGTTTGAAAGTCTCGAGGCCATCGAGAATTGTGTTGAGTTTGGTTACAAGTTCTCCCTTGCTGTTGGAGTACATGCTCACGCAAACAGACAATTGAGCATACTTGTCTTGGCTTTTGCTCAAGTGATATTCCGTTCCAAGAGGAAAGTCTGGAAAACGTTGGATCATCAAGAATCCCCCTTTCCTGTCAAAAGCCAGAACCCCATCCGAATGGCCATGCGAATGATGCAAGAATTCTCCAGGTCCGGATGCTTCCTCCATATTTCGAACGTCATCGTGCCAAACAACGTAGCCGGTTGAGTCATCATGATGTGGTTCCAGAATCGTCTGGAGAGTTCTCCCAAAAACAGATTGAGGTGAGGATTGGTTGAACAAGCTTTTCGCCATATCTCCCTCGGGGTAAATGACATAGTATTCAGATGTGTTTGGCGGTTTGTATGCAACAAAATATGGAACATTGTGACCCTCTTCATTCTGGCAACCTGTGAGAAATCCACATTGACCAGTACCACCCTGCCACTCCACTGACCCTGTAGCTCCTTCAGCAGATCCAGTTCCAGTCCCTGAGTCGGGAGGATTGAGGTCCCATTCCGAATCAAAAGTAACTTTCGAATTCCAAGAGCAAGCACTCTTTGAATGAACATTCTGTTTACGACAAAAGATTGGACATTCGCTCAAATACGGCTTGTTCTCGCAATTTGTTGTATTTGCTGCATCCACTGGAGAATCCTTACAAATTCTGTCTTTCGCTGGGAAATAGGCTGTCTTTAAATTCGAGCATAGATTATCACTCCAAGAGTAAATGTTCGTCACCACAAACAAGTCATGATTTCCTCTTCCTTCGTATTTGTCTGCGAGGTAGCCAAAATCAGACATTGTCTCCGGAGAGCACTCTCCAGACCTGGGGCACGTGAGGAGAGAGCATCTCGTCAGGGATGAAATGTACAAATCCAGAGCCTTGTGATGTCGACAAGATGGTCTCCAACATTCATTTTCGGTAAGAAATACGTCCAAATGACCAACATCGTTGTTCAGGCCAAGAACGGAACTTGCATGAATGACGTCAACGAAAGCTGCGTCCGTTTCCCTCAGAGTATTTGTGGTGTCAATGGGAAACATGCCAAATAACGAGTATTCAAAGATTGGGCCAGCTGGATCAAGAGCTGAAAACCAATTTCAAAAATGTTGGAATTACCCATTTGTTGCCTCAGAAAATTTGCAAATATTTATAAATTCAAAAAGTAATTCGCACCTGTGATTCGATCCACAGAGAAGTTGTCCAAAGCTGCTGCCTCTCTTGACGCAATGCCAGCGATTTGAGCTCCCAGACCGAATCCCACCAGATAAACGTCATTTTCATTCGTCAGTTTTCGGACGATGAAGTTTTTCACGAATCCAGCAACGGTTTTAACATTTTTCGTTGCAACAACTGAATAGTTTCTGAGCCAATAAGTCACGCTGTTGTCATAAAATGCTACAAATCGAATTGGTACGGTTTTATTTAGCTGAAGTTGGAAAGTAATATTTATCAAAATATTCACAAAAAACCTTACGCAGAGACCATTGCCTCCAGTCAACGAGAAC
>JAQFZW010001767.1:0-23009 GCA_034687055.1 Heteromurus nitidus
CTGCTTCATGCATTACTTGTCCTTAGACTTTGAAAGTAGTAATCTCTCTAGAACATATTATTATGCATGTTTTATATTCAGAAAATTGTATTAGGCAGGAAAGAAACGCTGTATATATGTAGTTATATTGAAATAGTGATATTGGAAACATCGGATCAAACTACTTATACGTTTCTGACTGACTGATTAGTAGCATAACATCACGGTGAAAATTGTTCAAGAAAAGGACAGGAAGATACATATCAAGAACTCACAACGCTGCAAAGCATTGCGGTTTCCTTCTATTTCCATGATAAAAGTTTAAAGAAAGCTCTAATGTAGATTTTATGTAAACTAGTAACAGTAACTAGAAGAGGAAAAAATGAAGGGAGATAAGCGAAATTCGCAGCAGAATTGCATTTTGTTCGCAATTATCATTAATGAAAATCGGTACGTCAGCATATCAAAGTGTCTGTCCTCTGATGACTGATGTTGACCCTTCGAGATCGAAAACTGGTAAAAATACATATAAGAAAGTGAGCAATCATGAGCAACCAGATCGCCGACGTTTTTTTCTAAACATATATACATAGCATATCGAATCTGAAAAGTTGTTTAGTTAGATAGATTAGACGGATTTGAAAAAAGTGAGAAAGCTGCCGCAGAGACGACAAAGTTCACTGCTAGCTTGTAATCTTCTGAGGAAATGTATAAGATAAAAGTGAAAAGTGACTTATTGTGAACTTAGCATCATCATAATGACCGTAATACGGGTTAACAGGGCTAACTAATGACTTGATTAGCTACTTTAATGTGGTAACATAAAAGACAAACCTCTGTCCATATCCACGGGATGAGAGTAACATCCGTCCAGTTTCACATAGTCTACGTTCCATTCTGCGAACGTATTTGCATCCAACTCAAGGTATCCAAGAATGCCCGGGTAGCCAGCACATGTATAGTTCCCGTAGTCCTCGTATATTCCAAATTTAAGCCCTTTGGAATGGATCTAGGTGGTTGTAGTGCAACAATTTAAGGTTATTATAAAATCCTTCTAAAATGGGCTAAATCATTCAAAGATAGAAGATGTATTATTTCTGGGGCTTTGTGAGCATCTTACATAATTGCCAAGTGCTTTCATCCCACTGGGGAATCGTTCAGGATCTGCCTGAAGTCTTCCCGAACTGTCTCTCGTCTTCGCAAGCCAACAATCGTCAACGTTAATATATTCATAACCGGCAGCTGCATATCCTTCACTGACTAGAAGATCGGCCATTTGCATAAATAAACGCTCACTATGAAGCAAAACAATGATTTTTTACATGTAAATTTCATTAAACTTTTAACAACTTGAGCGAGTTGAATAGCATTCATGAAGCATAAATATGCTTATATACTTTAATTGAAACGGCAACGGCACGCAGACATTTCAAATGTCATTGGCGTGCGACATAACGCAATCATGTCGAGAAAATCGCATATATACTGTACGTCCGATGGCATAATTCATGGAACAATTTTGTCATTCAATGTGTGGCGACTCACTAAAGTAAATACCTACTCAAACTTACAATTTTTTAATTTCAATGTGAGCACGCCCACACACATTTGACGTTGCGAAACTTTCGAATGATAAGTACGCGTAGAAGCTCCACTCCTCTTTACTCACGGTACTTCCCTGCAGTTATCCATCATTATTGGTGACACAAAACGCAAAGAAGACTGTGCTCAAATGAATGAAATTCTTTTTCACCATTTCTATACCGGCATTCTTCGTGAGCGAACATGCATGTCAAGCCAACTAACGAGTACCATTTCGTTTCTATTACAATATGTGATTGTCTCTCTATAACTATATAAAATATGAAATCCATGGGAAATTTCAAGAGGATAGGCGAAGAGCTTGTATAATTGGCTTTTATGTTCGCTCTGGTAACCGCCTAGACTATACGTGACACACGAATAAATAAAAACTCAGCTCATCTTCAGAGTGAGTTAATCAAGGCAAAGGTGACGACGATGTGACCACCTCTCGGACCGGACATGAGTTTAAATGTTCGCAATGAACATTGTTTTGCAAATTCATGTACTAACTTCGATAGCGTGGATGTTCACGAAGTACTTAAACAGAATGCTTTTATTTGCTGTTATTTTTGTAATTGATGTAGACGAGGTTATCTTTACCTGATACAATTGTCTGGGTCGTTAACGCAGTCGGTGTTGCATCTGAATCTTTCCCAAGCGAGCCATCCCATTGGCGGTGTTCTCGCAAGTCCATTTTCCAGCGTTGAAGTTAGCAGTGGGCTGGTTAACAGTATCACAGCGGTTATCAATCTAAATATTTTTCTACGTTCTCTACTAACCGACTCCATGCTGTCTCCTTGTTAAATGGACAATTCCACAAAGGAAATCTTCTCCTGTAATAATAAAGAATGTAATTCATGTGGACGTTAATAATCGTCAGTTTATTTCATCACACAGGCCTATATAGTGTCTTAATTTTTAAAAAATCAATTTCTCAATGTTCGCAACAACGCAATCCCGTTGTTTGTGGCAATGATCATGTTACAACAATGCATGGTCAGGCGAGTTAACCTAATGTTTTATTTTGTTTCACGGGCTCGTGCCAACTATCAATTATTGACCTAAAATCTAGGTATAGTCAAAAAAAAACAATGACATATTTAATAGGTCCATTCCTCTTGATAATTGTAAGTGTGATGTCCATTCAATTTAAAACAGCACGCATCATATGTCAACACGTTACAATTTTCAAGATGACTCTATGATTATATTATGACTCGGTATTTTTTCGATGTCCACTTCAAGTGCCTCCTTTTTTCCATAATGATGATCATCACGTCAGACAATTAAATTACATGTGCCAGTGTCGAATTTTGCAAGAATCCTTTACATTGTTGAATGCCTTTTTTGCGAAGAGTGTTTAAACTTGTAGGGTTGTCTTTGTATACGCAATATTATGTGCGCTATCATTTATGAATGAAATTAAATTATGAACATTATTATTCCTTGTTTGAGTACGTGCTACAGCTTTGGCGTGGTTACACACTTACACACTTTGTCTCCCTACGCCTACAACTTAAAAGGTGCGTCGCTCATGTTTCATTTTTTCCATGCATATTACGTGTGTATGTATGTATGTATACTTGTAGTTATGGGCGTGCATGATAGACTGAGAAAAAGTGGAGTTCAAGTGTGCTTCATTGAGAATTAGCAAGTGAAATATTCCCATCAATCATTTTACACCAAACTGCCACTTTCTTGTGATCATCATCAGCAAGCATAAATAACATCATTCGTCATGTGAATGAATTAAGGTAGGTCTGCAATCTGAACGAGTGGAGCCCAAATATGCTTTGTGAAGATGAACTTTTTTTCAGAGTTGTTTGCACTCGAATGCAATCCACACTTCATCATCACATCACAAACGTAAATGTCACGCTGTCAGTGTGCTGTGCAGGCAGACAGTTAGATGATACGATATATGCGAGTAGAGCATCATATTCACATCAAAAATACGAATGTTATCGGACAGTGAGTAGAATAGGTTGTAGGTGCTAAGAAATATATAAAAAAATCTTTGTAAAAATACATGACTATCTTAGGAGAAATTTTTTCCAATTGGTTGTTGGCCACCTTACATACATACATGCTTTTAAGTTATATGGCGTGCTACCACACCGTTGGCATATCATTATCTACAAAATATTTTCACACCGTACACCCTGAGTGCAGTTAGTAATCAGTAATTAGTATTCACCTTTTTTGTATCAGAGCTAAGGTTGATTACCATTCAAAGGTGGATATTTTTCTCTCAGTTTTTATACTAAAAAAGGAGTATATATATAACCCCAATATAGATTGAATCATGACCGATAAGTGAGAATGTATTTAAACTGTCCAAACCAAGTACCTTTTATAATACAAAGCCATACAACACACATGCCTATTGACGTCTCTTCCAGATAATTGTCGCTGTTATATAAAATTATATATTTTAATTGCAAGATTGCTGTACAGCTTGTGTGTGAACACTGACCATCATCACTGAACTAATGAGTAGTTTATGTTGGCGTTGCCTTGCAAGTAAATGACTGTGTAAAGGCAAGTTAAGGGCTTCTCAGGGCGAATCATTAATTTGTAAATCGATTCGGTGCTATATGCCATCACATATTATTTATGGAGGCACAGATAAATGAAACCCTTCGGGTGACCCTTGTTGAGAATTTTTAAATGATGCAATAATGCAAATAACGAGGGATATCCATCAAAAAACCATAGTTATTATTAAGTACACGTTATTAAGTACGGCCGCCATATGAATCATGGATGGATAGCATCATAAATTCTTAACCGTTGGCAACTAACTCGCGTCGTATCTTCCTAATCATAACGTATATGTGTAACTAATTGGAAGCGAGCAATAAATCCATCAAATCAATAAAATGCTTTTGCTGTTGAGCCATCAATGTCATTACGAATAAATAACACGGTGTATTTTTACAGCTTTTAACGTTGTTTTTCGTTTCAGTTTTTTCTTTCATTTTGTTCCCGTCATTTAAATTTTAGATATAAAAACATGGCAATGTAAATGCATGGTAATAATATAATTAGAGTAGAGAATCGAAATCGACAGAAGCCACTCCGCGTCCACGTGGACGTGTTACTTTATTGCACAAAAAAGGCAGTGAGACATTGTCAGCTTGATTCTACATACTCTTGACAGTTCACCCACAATTTCTTGGCTTGAATTGCTGATTTTCACCTTTCCTCGGTTTATGTTCACGTTGATATCATTACTGCCAATTGCCACGGTGATAAATAAACAGCAACAGAGAACAACAACACATCGCGCTCTTAGTTGGATCTTTTGCTTTGTTTGTTGCACCGTTTGCTTTGAATTGAACGCACATCCTCAAGTCTGCACTTGGAAGGATGGGGGAAAATATGCTAAGAATCATTAAATGATATAAATGACGACATGCACGACTGTTATAGACATTCAGTCTTAACATGACCATCATCATCATATCAGAAGAAGTTGGATTTGAAATATCGTGTGTGTGTGCGTCGATCCTGTATTCACAAGAGAGAGAGAAAGAGGAAACAGAGACCCATCACTCACTCGAGAGTCGAGGAAGATTTATCCTAACATTGTATATCATGCGTCACATCTTCCTTTACGTCGCTCATTGTCATGAAATGGAAAGGATATTCTCACTTTTGAGATTATAACACATATTGTTTTGATGAACTATGCTGAGTCGTTGTTTTCCTCGTGTCAAAGAAAACGACGTTGGGGCTGATATTATATGAGTTTGAAATGAAAAGTATATATATTTGCATGATGTCTACAGAATCATCGGATTTATGCAACATTACGTGACTCGCGTATAGCGTTGCTCGCTGCCTACCTAATCTAGATTACTTTCCACTTCCTCTCAGGCTCTCATCGATAGTTCCTATATAATTGTACTTATAAAACAATTTCTGCGATCGCAATCTCCCAATCAACAATACATAGTCAAACGTAATTAAATTGAGATTTAAAAACAACAGCACGAAAGCATGTGTACACGATCTTTGCCACAATATATTGTGTAGAACGAAACGAAAGATTGCCGAACATTGTCCCCCCGAGTAACTCAATCAAAGTCGCACATCTTTTTCCTCAGCAAACGTAACTTCTCTTTAGGCTATAGCGAATTTTGCTTATTTCACATAACTCGACGAAATATCTTTCAATTTTGTAACGAAAAATTCAATATTGCAAATGTACCCAATATTGGTTAAGATTAAGATTTATGAATTAGTTATGAGAAGTTGGAGGTATTCAAAGTAACCGACGTGACTATTATGTTATGCAGACAGGGAACAAACCAAGAATATTATCCATAAGCATAAAAACCCGTAAAGCATGAGTGCAATTTTGATGCATAAAAATGAGAAAGGAAGTTAAGAATGGGTTTGTACGTGGAAAAAATAACAATAATTTTATATAATATCCCAATCGCAGTTGTTCACATGGTTCACGCAGTCATCGTCGATGTGTATTAATAAAATCTGTCTGTTTGTATGCAAGAGGAGATAGTATATAGATGCCCCGTGGACCACACTTACGGCATATACGAGGGAACGGAGACCTAATGTCACCGAGCACTTAGCCAAATGAGCTATTTCAAATCAAGGAAATAGTAAAATGGAAATAAAAATTCAAATTACATGGTAAATTAGTAAGAAATGTATTTCAATTTCATTTCATTGTATAATACGCAGCCATAGCCATATGCTGTCATTACACATTAGTTTGGAGAAATGATGTGAATGAAAAGAAGAATATTATAAATGAAAATTCCTGCGCAGTACCTGACCACAGAACTGCGCGCAGGCGCACATCATGCTGTTTGAAGCTGTATGCCAACTTCCCTCTCTGATGGTGGTGGTAAGTTTCTTTTTTAAAAGTGCGACAATGCAAAATGAATTAAACTAATGTTCTCTGAATGTAGTGTGTCTAAAGCAGATTACAAACACAATCAATTTTTTTCTAAAAAGAAAACTGGTAACAGTGAGGAGGTAACCACAGGATAGAGTAGATAGAGATGTAACTCTTGTAACCAAGAAAAAAGAGATTTACTTTTATAAAATAAATACAAGAGCAAGAGATGCGCATAGTGAGATAAGGTGGGGAAGTTATATGATTATCCGGCCAATCCAATCCAGGTTTTCTATCAGACATTCTTATCGCCAATGGGCAGAGCATTGATGCGCACACTCAAGATCTAAATGAGATTTACTTTGTCAAGACCATCGCCCTTTCATAAATCTAATTTCAACGTGGAGATGAAGAATTTTTTATTGCATATTCAATGAGTCCATTTTCAAAAAAAAATTAACCTTTCTTATGAAATGCAAAGATTGCGTAAGGCAAGACACGCTTTTTATTTTCTACTCTCATTGCCGATTGAGGAGCACCCTGCGCCGCTAATTTAAAGCTAAAAAGTATGTAAGTACGTATATTTAATATATTGAAAAAGATCACCCATTGATGATCATGATCGCGATCTACAGTGGTTCTAAAGACTGCACTGATAACACACAACCTTTTTTATTCTCCGTTTCATCATCATCCTAGTGCACGTTTTAATACGCATTTCAACACATTCGATTCTAAGATTTTTTTCTTTAATAGTTTACATATATTCATATATTGCCTCATATTTGATTACACTCATGATTCATTTAATCAAAAAATGTATATCTACTGTTTTGTTAAAATCACGACCAAAATGCGCCTTTTGTTTCAAATGAAGTTGTTCATTGTTGGGATTTCGATAAGGATATTTGCAATATGGGCGACGCTCAGGAGGATAACGTGACATGCATGATTTTTGCCTTTCCTCGAGCTACGTATTTACGTATCCGAAATCTATATACTTATTATGATTGACAAGTTGGAAATAATTAGAGGATTATGTGGCGAATGACTGGCAAACGACTAAAATTTAAGAACTTCACTGTTAACTATTATATATTCTGATTCTGATTCATTATTATATAACTAAGAACTAATAGAAATAAAATACGTAACGAAATATTTTAACAGAAAAAATCCTCACCGCGGAAATGTTCAATTCTTTCATTTTACTTCAGCAAAATAAATTATTGGCTTCCATTTATTTAAGTATTTAGTTTACCTTCAGCCTTCACCATGTTATCTTGTACTTCATAAGTGTGACATTCGTGTTTGGTAACGCTATTGTGAAAACGGTTGATTAAACGGCTATCATCATCTTCGACTTTACACTTGTGCCTGCCTGCTTTACTACATCCCATAATGGGTTTAAAAATCGAGCTAGAAGGAAGAATTTGTTCTCGTTTTTACTAGTTCGTCATCATCATAATCAAGAAAAACAGAAATCATCTCAGTAAAATCAGTTTCGTTCATCGTACCGTATACAAGGTATAATGACTGCGTCACATGCTATGCATAAATGAAAAAGAAAGATATGTGATGCACTTGGTAAATGTAACAAAGACCTACATGTATTCCTTGTACATGTGTAAAAATGCATGCAAACATCCGTGTATGCGATCTGCGTCTAAAGTCTAAAGAATCTCGGTAATTGTATATCAAAGATATCCTATTTCGCTAAACTGCTAGATGTAATTTGCAAAATAAAAGTAAAACTTCAAGTTGAAATGAAAAGTCATGTTTAGAAACTCTTTTTTATCTTACCTCTGTTGTTATAACACTTCCGTAGACGTACCAAAGGTTTCAACGTGATCTGTGCTTCTCTCTATTTATGTTTGATTCCTTTCTTCACGCCGCTGTCATGCGTTAACGCACTTCTCACCCTATTTTACCAAGTTTGCCAAATTGATGCTAAAAAGAATATCTATTTTTTTCTGAGTCTGAGCATCAACCATAGAAATTGGTGAACTTTACTTGTCTGATCCCTTTAACATGATATTTATCAATTCGTGCATTACAATTCACTCACACTCCATCAAAAAATATAATATGTTGCTCTAGTACCAGTAATAAGGCAGGCAACAACGAAAGTATTTTTTTGGGGGGAGATGCAACTCTGTTTATAAAAATGTAGAATGCTGAAGAAAATAAGAACGTTTTTCTGACACACTGTTACACAATGTAACAATTACTGTACAGCTAGACTAATGTGAAGTGATCAATTTTGATTTGTAAGTCAACTGCACGCTGTTCTGGCCGTAATTATTTCCCATCGAAATAGTTCTCTTGAGTTGCACACACCACGCTTTATATACTTATAATAAACTTGATTCATGAAATTGAATTAAATGGACTCAGTCTGATAACGGGGATAAGAAAAGAGGAGACCCTCGCCAAATATTGAATTGTCTGTTTACTTTATTTCAAAAATGATGGCCCATTTTTGCTTATCAAACGCATACACAGAGACTATTTCAGTTTCATTCAGGTCTCCCAGTTTTCATTCCGCCGTTCATGTAGGCTGCGCAATCATGAAAAAAAAATATTACAATGTGCCTACCACGCAGAAAGAGTGTGCGAACACGATTGAAAAAAAATCACACACACATGCCTATTATATCCTATAACAAATAGCGTAACAATTGAAGTCTAAAGTTGACTAGCCATCATGGCCATAGTTACGATGACGACGATGACTCGCGGCTCGCTCAGAGTCAGCTTATATGATTGACGATAAGGCACAAAAAAGCGGAATTTGACAAAAGAGCCAGTGCCTCCCGAATTTAGTTTCACTCTCAAAAGTATTCCACTGATTACAATTATGCTTACATACTTGTTTTTCGCCAATGATCCCATTTCCGAGTTTGCGTTGCGCACAAACGACAAATGGGCTGAAGGCGTTGAATTGCACAAAAAGGCGTAGGTGCAATTCACCCAGTGGACATGACTTTGGAGTGGCAAATTAGCTAAATTTTCTGTAGTTTTGATTTTATGAAGGACATGTAAAGTCCGTTAGACTCACCTGATTCTGCTTTATAAAAGTAATTAACTGCAAAAAACCCAACTGTGACCAGTATCTTCAAGTGTGCAGGACTAATTTGAAGTACGAAAATATCAATATCTTAAAGCTCTCCTAATGTTCGAACGAATTCGAGATGTGTCACAGGAATACTTCGCGAAATTCCCAATTTTAAGCTGTTTAATATAGTTATGGGCAGATTACCCAATTGAAAGGACGTAAGCAGGACATCTACCGCTCAAGGGCATGTTTCGAAATTGCATATTGGGTGGTTGTGAAATAGCGTACTAAACCATTTCTTGTCAAACACAAATGTATAGACATTTAATTTTTTTCTACTAATTCTTAACAGCTAATAAAGTAAAACAAGCAATTTGGTTCAAGTACAAATGTTTCTTGAAGCTAAATACTTATTAATGTTGCTCAAGTCTCCTCAAGTTATATCTTATGCCGAATTGAGTCACGAAAATGACATATGCACAGAGGGAAACCTTTTCATCAATTTTTTGATACTATCAAAGTCAAGCCGCTTAATGCTTTTATGCTAACTGATTGTTTTATTTTGCAAATGTCTAGAAAATCATCACATCCTGACATTGTGGCTTTGAATTCAATAATGCTCCATATTCCCACCGCAAATGTGGTGTAGGATGAAGTCAGACATGCGCTTAAGTAAGAAGATTAAACTGACCAACTATGTTTTTGTATCCCAATCCCAATTACAACACCTGATGTTAATAAAATGCCACAATTTAATATCTTACTTAATCATGACAACATAAGTACGTATAAAACTCCGCACTCTTAAAGGTTAGTTGAGCAAAGAGGTATACCACACGCCAACCGAATTTTATGTCATCTTTACAAAAGCCTGATAATCAAATTAGACCGCACCAGCCACCTCCCAATTTAGGCCAGATACAGATAGGGTGAATCCAAATCCAATTGACCTCGTATTTTAGTTTAAGTAAACGAAAGGAATATAGTAAACAGTTTTTATAGCCATCAGTCATCACGCGCAAGAGTTCTCTCCATTTTGATGGACATTGACCACATGATTTTTTTAATCAAGTGGAAAAAAGATAACTACGAAGAAAAACGACGTAGTATTTGTGGCTTAAGCATTCACATAAATATTTACTAAATATCCTTTAAAAGAATTTTCTTCACCAATGGACTACCACAGGTATATTCGATATATATTGTACGACGCCCTTTAATAAAAAATAAGGGTCAAGAATTCCGTCAACGCTTCCCTCAAGTCCACGATAGCGATATAACGATTTACATGTAATTCTTCAATCAATTCATTTGTTTGTGAGATGAAGAATTTTAAAAATATAATTTGGTTCATGATAACCTTAAACCAATCGCTATTTTTAAATGAGCATCGAGTGAAACGTTACCTCTCTAGTTAATTGCAGAGAGGTACCAATGTCGTTCATGAATCAACTGTCAGAGTCTCAAGACTTGTGCATGCGTTTATGTTTTTTTTAAAAGCCTTCAAAAACAACGTTTTTCCTAATTGCTCATTTAAGGACCCAAAATATATTTATGCTTGTAAGGATATCGGCCTGTAGCATGTTTCCTTGCTAACTACAAGTATCTCCTCTCACTCGTAATCTAATTTAGTCATTAGTACCAGAGTACCACAATGGAACGAAGTTGAGTAATGCTTCAAGACACTATTAAACTACAAGAACCTACAGCAATTTCTTTGTCCATATTTTAAATGGACCAACCACAATTTCTATCTATTTCCTACAACAGTTTCATGAAAAATTTTGCATATGAATAAAAATGGAGATAGTTGATACACGCATAAGTGCAATGAACTGATTTGCCATTTGCCAAATGAGATAAAAGAAACCAGACTAAATCATCAAAAAAATTGAACTTGATACGACGAAGTTAAATGGATCACAGTTCCATCGTAATCCTGACATGAAGCTTTATTACATACTTGTCCGATGCACACATCCTAACTTGATGTCAAGCTTAAATAATGAATGGATATATGCTTTGCGAAACTGAGTATTTTTCCTACAAGTAAATAATTTAATGACACTAGTTAAAGGTTTGAAGTACTCACCAAAGTTGTCAAGAGAATGTTTCACAGTTCGTCTTCACTGTTATTCTCCAAGAACCTTACAACGACTGGAGCAGATCAACTCTTTTTATATTGCTTTTTCCACAGAGGAATTACTGTTTTCTAAATCGTATCACGTCAAATTGACAAACACCATTTTCTTCCAAATTCAACACAAACAATCTCCTTCCCATTAACAAATTAACACTTTTTCAATTCAACTTAAAACCAACACAACTCTTCCTAATCGACTACTGAAACTGAAAGTTGAGTATATAAAAAACTGACAGATTCACGTAGATACTTGTTCTTGTGAGGAGAATGAGAATGTCAGCTGGAGATCATGAAATCCGATGTGGTTTCATAGAGAGAACCTTCTAAAAAAAGAATACTGAGAGAGCAGGTGCGTGTCTGTCTACTCGTATAAAAAACTCAATAAAAAACGATGTTCAGATACGTCGCTTTCCTATGCTGGCCACATCCTTTTGCGTGATGCTCAACTTTAGTGTTCTTTTTGTATGCCGGTCTGGCTGGATTTTGGATGATACGTGTAACTTGTGTATAATAAAAATCAAGTTTCTACTCCGGACGCATTTATAAAAATCAATTTTTTTGTACCTAAATACTTTTTAGTTATAAAACTGTCAACTAAAATACTTGACTTTGATTACAAAAATTTTGGAATTGTATAATTATTTTTAGATCACTCAAGAAGTTATGGAAGAAACGCACTAAGATAATGGTTTTTTTATACACGTACTAATTTAGAGCGTAGGCCGTGCACCCTGTTTTCTTCATTCCTTTCTTGACACTGGAAATCCTTTGAATGAGTAAAATGTAGACTACTCCAACTTCACAAGAATTACAGAAGGATTCACCCTCTCCTCTGCCATGTAGTAGGCATATGACAATATAAATATAATATAATATATTTCTTCGGCAAAGTTGAGTAACGAACGGCGAAGGGGAAAAATCACTTTTGCTATCTAAGCAGTTGTTTGTTGTCTCAGCACAGCAGTTGTACAGGATTCAGAGCGAGAGACGCGAAAAGGCGAGTGTGCAAAATATTTCTGCAACTTGTATTCCACTTGGTTGGCGAGTATAGCGTCATACTCGAACTTATGCCTTCGTCTTCTTCGCTCATCGTACGACGATGGGTGCAGAAAGAAGGCAGCCTTTAGCATGTATATAGCTATAGCAACAATGAGCAATGCAAATCCACTTTGATTTGAATCAATCCCATTCATTTTTCTTTGTACCATTGAACATACATGTAATCCTCTAAAGAGAGCTAAAGAGACTTGCTAACTCTCGGCAGAAAAAAAATATATAGCGCTGTCACGATTTGCCATTAGTGTGACGATGGTATGATTTGGAACAAAATGCAATGTGACCAACTAAATAAAAATGCATACGAGTATCAACAAGTGTAATCTTCAAACTTGGTTTGACTTCGCTTAGAGTGGAGAGAAAAGTCGCCTCTTCTGAGGATGATAGCGAAAACTGAAAACAAAACTCATCATATCAAACCATGCTGTAGGATGATACTCTAAAACAAGGCTACCTAAATACATGTGATAGTTTAAGAGTAAAAAGGCATACTAATATTAATGTATAAGTTCAGCGAAGAATATCAATCAGAAAATGAAAGGAGTTGATTTGGCAGTTTAGTATATAATACTAGTATGGCATGAATATATGTTATATTGTAAAAGACTTATCACGTTGTTAACCCCAGTTTTTTTACGCATTTCGCGTTGTTTGAGAGTCATTATAAGATTCTAGCGTGGACTGATATCATATTTTGAGCCGTTCTTCTAACAGTGGCATATTATGAGTCATGTGCAAGACGTCGTTCATCATTTCATTAATAATTGATATCAAGTAAATTTCGTAGAACGAAGCGGTGTAAGAGTGCCTATTCTTCAAGATTCCATTCATTTAAAGGTTTGCACAGTAAATCGAAATTTGTGTGTGGACTTGATAAAATTCACAATATGTCAATAATACGATGATGATACCTTCTTCAGTTTGGAAAAAAATGACGTTCTGATTGCATTGTAATGGCCGTGACGCTATGGTGATAAATTGGTATTATTATTCCCCGCAGGCAGTGGAGCACGCACGTTGACTTCATTAGCAACGGGATGCAGTTAGCTTAAAGGATGTATGCATATTTGCATTAAGGCACAAAAGGTAAAAATTTATCTTTTTAAGTTTCCAAGGGTGCATCATCAGCTTATTTGCGATTATTCATTAAACGAATTTTTTTCGAAGACTTTCCCGTGTAGTTCTAGGTTTCCGAATTGTAAAAGTGATGACACTCAGGCGTACTCATTTGGTGGAGTTCATGGATGCGATATTGCAAAGAGGAAAGGGTTGTTATTTATTACACTCTTTTAAATGCATAATATCTACATGATTGTGCCGTCCCGGGTCACAAAAATAATAGATACGTACTACAAATTAATTTGAAAGAATATATTTAAGGTCGTCTGCCGGGTGGCCGGGCTCAAAATGTCGTTTCAAGTGACAACAAAAAGTGTAACCATGCTTATCTTCTTCACAGATTGCCTACTGGCGGCGCTACGCAAAGGTCGTCCTCTTCTTCACGGAAAGTAGTACAATCTTTTCTCTTTTACTTGAGGATGCAGGAACACCTGCGTTTATTGCAAGGCTACAAGGAAGATGATTGCACATTGCGCACACAAAAAACACAAATACGTGCAAAAAGTAAAAAGTCGATAGGTTGTTCAGGGAAGCACAAGAGAGGAAGAAGAAGAGCTGTGTGGACCCACCATTTCTTATGATGTTATATGCAGATTTAAGAAAAATATGAAATAAACCTTGGTTTTGCATACGAAATGTGTAAGACGTCGACTAGGCAGGCAGGTGAGGTACTTAGGCAAGCCTAGGGAATCTTGTTTCACCGGTTTCCACACTGTGTCATTAGGCCAAACTCTGGGTATGTGTCACATTTAAACCTAGGCTGAAGAGTAAAATGATGGCGATATATGATGATGAAAAATGGTGGAACATTATCTTTCATACAAAGTGCACCTTCGCCAGAGAGTTGGCTACGTGTTTTTGCATGTGCAGTGCACCACCACTGCATACAAATGGAAAACGAAACTTGCTGTCCACCCCAGGATTCACACAGAGATTACACGGTGATCTCAGAGACTCCTTCTTTGCCTGATACTCTGTGGGTATCATCTCGTCGTAAATGATGAGGGGTAATTGCAGTGTCGTAGTTATACAGCTAAATAGCTCACTGAAAGTGGAAATCAGTGAAAAATTATATGGTTAAAATAAAACAAGGTTCGACGAGCAGGCGAGACTCAAATGAAACTGAATAGAGACATATTGTTCTGGTTTTTCTCTTTCAATATGCGATTTTGGCTCAAGCCAGTTGGGGTTTCCGTACGTTTTCATTTCAATACAAAAGTTGTCCCGGCCAGTTTTTCTCTCTCTCCTTCGTTGTAGACCAACGTTGCAACTTGCACTTAATCCGGTAACTAGCAAAAAATTACTCAAATTACTTTTCCTCTCTGAAGTCATCACAATTTTTTGTTTCAATGTGCACACAATTGCCTTAAAAAGTAAGATGATTCTTTCAGGCCAACCATAGTTTGTAATAGGTAGGGAAATTAAAAGTGAGAAATATCAAGAAATCAACAAAATAATATTTCTAATGGATTATATGAACGGCTTTGGGGTGACTTGCGACATTTCCCATAACTGAGCAGCTTGAGGTTGTCAAGGTTTTCCTTGACAGCAAAGTCCGTACTAATTATGGTCCATGTCCCATGGTAGATTGTGGACAATCACATTGCATATGTGAAGTTGTAAACATGAAAATGGGGAAGAAACTTAAGTTTCATTACAAAGATCATGACAAACGTCTTACTGAAGAATTTTGAAAACTGTTTAAGATATACCCTTCTCTTTCTTCGATTACAAACACTCAAATTGTAAATTGTATACTTTGAAACACAGTAACAGAAACGTAAAATCAACTTCCGTTTCATCAAAAAATGACATGTGTGTGCATATGACTATACTATGACTGTGTTGAGAAGGAGAACCCTACGGATAAGTTATTGATTGTTGAGGAGGCCTAGGGAAAAATATTTTGGCAAATATGCCACAAAGATTGCATGATGTCGATGCGTCGATGAACCATAAATTTCTATTTCATATGCAGATGTGGCACTTAATTTCTTCATCAACCACCATGGTCAATGGTATATAATGCAGAATAGGTAAATAATATTTATATATGCACCATTGTTTTTATGACGAACCTCTACATTTTTCCTTTCAACTGGAATGTCGAGTTATATTTTCAAGTCCTCGAGAGACTGCACTTGGCATTTATTTCACCACAAACAAACGCTTCCTACACAGAACGCATATTCGCATAATGTGTGTCAAGTTTATGCCAAGAAGTATCTAGTTTTCCGTAGATAATGTTTATGCACTTGAATGAAATCGATTTCTTGAGTTTTGAGTTATTGATTGATGTAGTTAAGAGTTTGATACTGCCAAAAGGCAAATATTTGCAATACTTGAATATTTTCAAAGATTTGCCATATTTAAGTTAATGATGACTCTTCGTCCTTCAATTTAAGATTAATACGGATTGACGAGAAGAACTTTGATTTGAATGACGTTAGATTACTAGAACTTTTGAACAATGATTTAGAACTCAGACGTAACCAAATTAAATGAATCTCTGTACATAGGCTCATATCCTTACTCAAACAATGTGAAGGATTTTCATAAACTGTTATGATATGTGCTCGTTGAATCTTGGAGGATTGCTTTCTCCACGCGATACCCCAAGCATTGTGACAAATATTTGTGCCTTTCCGCATTAGTCCCATATTTGGGATCGAAATGGGTTTACTTGTGAAAGTTAAAAGTGTATCGGAACTGATCTCTAGCGAATTTCTCATATCCCTTGAGTTTAAAAAAAATTCACTGATGTTTGCAAAGCAGCGGAACGGGATAAATCAAACAAAAATATTTCGGCGGTGTACTAAAATTTCTTTGCTTATCATTAATGTCGGTTGTTAGTGCATTCATTCAATTGAGCATACGAAGCAAGGAAATTGAATGAAATGTGGCTCATGGCTCATTTTAAGTGAAAAATGTGCAAATCATAAAACCAGATACAAATGAAACCAAATTTGTCGGAGTATCGGAAAACCACTGCCAGAGCCCCTTCACTTGTTGAGTACCACGAGACTACGTGTGAAATGGGGAAGAATGTTAAGGGCGTTGTTAGTTTGACGTTCTCTACATTGTTTCTTTCTTGATAAGCCTTAATTCCATTAGTTCGACTGCAATTTAATTAGAATGAAGGAGCTATACCTTTGTAGATGGCTTAGATGCATATTTTTATATTCTTAAGCTTGTTTCAACTTTTCAATACTCAATAGTTCCGTAGAATTCAAAAAAGTTTCTGTTAAGAAATTATGCTGGAGTATATAGTGTCCAAACTTCATAACTCAAATTCTCTTTCTTGTATTTGAAATGAAATTTCATGATGACAATTCGTATGCATACATGTGTGTATTAAGAATTTCCATGAGGATGAAATTATGTCCTTTCTAAAACGCTTCGAAACGTCAAGGTCAAAGGTATGCGTATTGCCAAAAAGCAAGTGGACGATACGATGATCTAAAATAGCTTGTGTTCGAGCATATGTTATGCTACATAATATGTTACAGTATGCCAATAATACCGGATTTAAATGACTTCTCCATTTTAATATTGTTAAAAACTTTTATTTTCTTCATCATTCAAACCGATGCCTAATTGATTTTTATCAAAGGATATGCCATTTTACTGGATAAAATCTAATGCTGTTCAATTTACAATATTCAGTACATTTTAATTGCACATCAAACGTAAGGTTGTTTCATCGTTTCCCCCTACAATGTACGAAAAAAAGACAGTCTGCATGGCGTAAAAGAAACATACACAGAATAGTTCAACCTTTACTATATATTATTGTTATTTTAATAATAATATATAATACTTACGCAAATATCCATATTTCGGAAATACGGTAGTACGTATTTACATCTAGCAAATAAAATAAAAATGTCGTGGAGATTCGTTGAATTTGGTATTGGTAGGAAAACTCATCCATAATTATAGTTCATATCCGCTATGTATCAATAATAATTCCTGTGGACTCCAGCTTTTCTCAAAAAAGTGTCCTCAACAATTAATATTTCCTATTTTTGCAACCCCAAGTTCAGTCGTCTTTGAGTAGTTTAGCGTGTCCAACTTACGACAAAATCGACCTTACTTGAACCAGGTCACAACAGACTCCAGTCAAATGAAGAAACAGGCCACTTTTACTTCTATTATTGAGTTAAAAACGAATTCGTCAACGTTGTATTCGCCCAATATCATCAATAATAATTATTAGTTACTCCGAGTTTGTCGGATTTTTAAAATAAGTACCTCCTTGTAAAGCTACAACATACCTTATTATAGGACTTTTTGGTAATTATTGCTACCACTTTCCACTGTACTTGTAGTAATTAAATTATAATTACCCTTACTACAATTAAAATATCACAAACATGTGTTTATCTCCATGTAAGCAGTCGTAGTTTTCATACAATTTCTTCCTTACGATATCCAACTGTTTACATCAAAATCGTATCATATAACCTTATTCTAGAATAGTTATATCACAGCAGCAACAAAAACCGCTGCAGCATGCTTCGAACAATTCAAGTACGGCCAAAAATCTGTTGCCATATATTTAGACTAATCAGTTTTTCTCTGAACACAACAACCACAATTAGGCCCAATCATTTGAAGTACTTTTAGTCCACAAAATCCCGTAGTTTCTTTCGTTTTATCTCAAAACGTGCATCGTCCATGTCCATTACCATAAAGCATGAACATTGCCATAACTTGTTAGACGACGACAGAACTACAGAAAACATATCACTGTGAAATGAGTGCTTAGCACATTGGTAGTATTCTTACAACTGCACGTATGAAAAAGGCCGAAACC
The DNA here is from genome assembly GCA_034687055.1 of Heteromurus nitidus. Taxonomy (NCBI): domain Eukaryota; kingdom Metazoa; phylum Arthropoda; class Collembola; order Entomobryomorpha; family Entomobryidae; genus Heteromurus; species Heteromurus nitidus. The sequence continues at coordinate 18,629 of JAQFZW010001767.1, forward strand.
ATCCGTCCCCCTCTCCATATAAAAAGACCTTACTTACAATTGTCAGTTATTTTTTGTCCCATTGTGTACTATCTTTCAAGCAAAATAGTTAAAACGGTACCTAACATTTCTTCAGAATGTCATTAACTCCCTCAAGACTAAAACCGAATCTTTTCATCAGTTTTAACTTATGGAAAAGGCAAAAGTTCATGCACTGGCTGTTGGGTGCATACTTTTCAGTTTCCTAAACAACGTAACTGAAACTAATTGAATCATGTGCGTTATGCAACATCATATGTCAACTAATATTCACTCCTGCTCTACCTAAATTCAACATTCTAGTTTAATTCGACTTTATAGCGACAATGACACGTGCTTCGAGTGAAGCAGCATGAGTATCCATAGCAAAAAAGTAAGATTACATGTACGTTTGGTCAACTCACTGAAGTGACTTAACGATACCTAGCGTGATCGACACACCATTTTTTTGCCGCATATTGTTGCGGACGATGAGATTAGTAACCGGCCAAGGGCGTTTTGTTAGTTGAAATTGTATTGCTATTTCCGAATTTCTGTTTGATATTTGACTATATCAGTTGACACTGGAATACTCACATCAGGTAATGATAGTTATATTTTATATCAGACTCAATATGTAGTACGTGGCGTTTATACAGATAATACGAGCTCTTCGCGACAACTCGTGCTCGTTCCTCCATCCGCGAGATTACTTAACCAATACGAAAAAACTCCAAGATATTAGCAAAATCTTTGTCAACCCTAACCAGATTAAATCCTGCATACATTTAAAACGCACTAACTTTTTACAACTACAATAATCGTTAAGGAGGTATAAGTCCTCCTGAATTTGTAACCGATCTGCGGCGAAGAGATAGAAACTTTGAAGATGATGACTTTTTCTGCGGTTTCAATTTCAAGCTGAAGGATTTAGTGGCGGAAGCATCCTCATCGTTTAACGAAGGCATCAAATTTTTCTCTGATACTAAATTATTTTTAACTGCTGTGGTACTAGTGCCATTTAGATACTGCTTCTCAGCTTCGTTCTGAGAGGGCTGAGAATTTTCCTTTGAAGATTTTTTTGTCTTTTTAAAATTCAGTCCATCGTGTGAGGAGAGACGTATCAGCTTCGAGATCGACTTAAAAAATGAAAGTTTTTCTGAAGACGATGGAGATTCTTCGGTCGTCGAGGACGACTTCTCAGGAGTTTTATTGTTCAGTAATAAAATATTGGGCTCTGACGTTTGTGTCTGCAAGTCAACCGTGTTCTTTGTGGTTTCCCATTGAGTATTAACATCGTTATGATTTGCATTCTGATTATAAGGAACCTTTATCAAGTCTGGCTCATCTTTATTGGATTTCTTCCTTTGCGGCTCCTATGGAACAGAATACATCATAATATGAGGAAGGGAAGCATGTGTCAACCTGGTGTTAGTTAATCCATAGATTACATTTAAAATATTAATTGTTCCTTCAAAATTTAGTCAAATAAAATTTCAGATAAGTAAGGGTTATTCATGATCAAAGTGGCTTACAGTTACAACTATATACGATCTCAACAATGGAAGTTGGCATAGCGCAGGTAGGTGTACAAGGGGCAACTAGGGTACAAGGCTGTAGTGAAAATTAGAGCATGGAGGCTGTTTGTCGGACTAGTGCCTGTCTATGGTGATTGTTTGGCTAAAATAAAGATTAAACAATGGGAACAAATGTCCTTCCTCAGGAGATTTGCAATAGTGCTTCTTCAAGTATATAGATGTATGTAAGTGTATGTATGTACATAAGAGGTGTAAAAATACCAATTCCCAACCAAAACGAACATAATGAAAGAAGAAATCTGTATAGATCAAGTGGAAAGCAGAGAACTTTGCAAGACAGGCAAGGCGTGCTGAACAAAGTGCTTAATTTCAGATCCAATAAACCGTAACTCCCAATTTCATAATGTTGCAAAACCGTCGTTACCAACTTCCACTGCGCTTAAAGTAGCAAGTAGTTGTCAAACGTTTCTTCACATGCATGCACACTTATTGAAAAATGGAATTAAAAAGAAACCAGGCGAAAATAAATAGATCAATAAAAAATCTAAGGTAAAAAAGTACATCCACCAACGGCAGCAAATATTTATTGGTAGCGCAGCAGTGCGGTAGAAGGTGTAATATCCAGAATCCAGCAATTACATATATTTAGTTATCCCATAGGCGAACGTGCCATGCATGCTACGTGCGATTGAAAGTGCATTTGAGTTCATAATAAAAGGTTAAAAGATTAGGATAAGGATAGATACAGAAAAGGTGCCAGTGAAATTCACTTTGATTTCACCATTTTATTTTATTTTCGTGTAAAGGTGTGCCCCACTGCCACGCCATGCAAAACATTGTTTTTGCGATGGGTAAACCAATACAAAGTACATACTTGTTGAACTAAACTTGCTAAAATCTCAAAGGGTTGTAAGACATTGAGAGATAATCAGAAATACATTGGTATAACACAATAATTTGAAGTGCTTGTAAATCATAGTTCGAAAATTAACTTCAAACTGCGTCCAATTCAACAATGCATTACAAGTTATAAAAGAATATTTAACAAAGGAAACTTAGAGTTGTTTAAGATTTTGCTACAACACTACTGCTTAACGTGCTAAACGTGCTTAAGTTCCGTCAAGGAACTCGCGCTTGATAAACTAATTGGTTGGGAGCGTGCCGTCGCCCTCAGTCTGAAAATGACTCGTAGTGTACTCTAAACGGTCTTTGGCAAAAAACAAACTAATTTCTGGAACGTATTCAGAGTGTATCAAACACAAATTTCTACAATAGACCAACAGAGATTAACCTTACTAAACGTAAGTACGTTTTAAGAATGACTTCAAATTCTACCGATATGAATTCGTGGACATGCGCTATGAATCATTGATTAATTAGTATTGCATTGCATTAAAGTAAATAGAAATTGGAAAAAAACGGTGAAAAAGCTGTAGCTTTATTAGAGTCCTTTGAAAGCTGTAGACTACTGTTAGTGCTGGGGAAAACTGTTAGAAAAGTTTCGTTGTCATTGTTTCGTAATTCGGAATTGCGTTGACGCATTTCTACTAGAAAATAAGCAGCGGTAGATTAGTTAAATTTATTTACAACATTTACACACGCACATGCTCCATGCCAGTAACCAAAAAGTAAGAATTCAGAATCAGAAAGTAGGAGAGAAAATCAATAATTTTGATACTTTCGATACATGTCATAGTTGTTATTATTATAAGAGATATTGTAATAATAATCGTCAAGGGTGTACAGTTTGGAAATCCCTACCTCTTCACTTGACTTAGTACTTTCCAGCCTATTCGCTGTGAGAGGTTTTCTTGCACTATAATTCCGTGTTTCCTCAAACTCCACTGGGTCATACTGAGTTCCATTTGATCTCCCTTGAAATGACCTCAACTGTCCAGTCCTTTACAATACAAATTAAGATTATGTTATAACCTTTGCCTTATTTTTTCAATTATTTCCGTTGGTGTGAACAAATCAGCCACAAGAAAAAAACAAAAACGAAATTTATACATAAAACGACAAACTGCAAACAATTTTTTGAGACCAGACCAGCAAACTCAACATAACCAACATAAATATACTGCGAGCTTTGAGAAAATGTGGTTTCGTGCTTTCTAGCGAACTGAGGCCCCTATGCACTTTTCAACTCTGGTTGCGTGTGCTGAATACATACAAACAAGTCTTCATTGAGAAATACCTATCAACTATCAAAAAAGTTAAAGGCAAACTAATTGCTAGTAAAAATGATATCATGGTGATAATATTGGAAAAAATAACCGGAGAAGGGCGTTTCAATAAATGTAATCTGGAAAAGTGAGAAAATATTTTGGCTTTTTCTTTCACATGAAATAAATCTGTCGGAGCCCAAAGTGTAATACCACCAAAGAAATGTAGCTAGTTGCAGAGAAAAAGTTAATCTGGGGGAAATAAACATCTACTACTCTACTTTAAACATATATGAACTGGGCCGACGGAAAATCAATTGTCAGCGAACAATCAAAACCAATTTATGAGTGTTAATGATTATCAAATATATCCACTGTTCAAAGCGACTAGACTATTTGCCTAAATATATAGCGTCGAGAAATGAGAAAAGAAGCCGTTTCGTACGGGTTAATGATTCACAACGGTTGAAACCGTCACCACTCCACATGCATGGAGAATACCTTGTAAGACCGTTTCAGGCTATTTTTGTGTGCCACTCGGCAAAGTTAGGGGTCAATGGGGAAACTGCTAATTTTCATGCGACAGCATTCGAATGCGCTTCTCAATGCTACTATGCTGAAAACTGACACTCGCACACTTTCTCAATGGGTAATTAACTGCACTTCTGACCGACTCTAACC
>JAQFZW010001768.1:0-23004 GCA_034687055.1 Heteromurus nitidus
GAGAAAAAAGATAAGAATTTATTATATATTTTTTTGGATAAATAAGTGAACCTGCTCTGGTGGGAGGCCGGCACGAGCTAGTTTTTGCCTCATCTCATACTTTCTCCTGTAAAGTCTCTGTAGCTGACGAAATCGTTCCCTCTCCTCCGGGGTTCTCTTCCCGTTCGCCCTCATTTTGGCGATGCGTTGCCGCCGCCGTTTCTCTTCGGGGGGCAATTCTTGCCAATATTTTCTGCCGTACTGCCGCGCCTTTTCCATATATTCTCGCCTTTGCTCGTCCGTCATTTGGAGCTTGCGAGCTCGGGACCTTGCCCTTCGCTCCTCCTTTCTCGCCTCGAGCTCCTCAGCCGACATTTTCGTCTCCTGCATCACCCTCCGCAAGTAGTTCTTTTGCCTCTCCTCCCGCTTCTGCTCCTCCGTCATCGCCGCAAATTTCAACTTGGACCACATGGACTTTCTTCTCGTTTGCTCTGCCCTCTGTTCCGGGGTCAAGCGTGCTGCCGACCTCCGAGAGTACTCTCGTCTCTTCGCCAATCGTGCTTCGTATCGTTCGATGTAGGTTTTTTGGCTCGTTGCCTGCTGCGTCGAGGCTTAACTTGTTCCTCTTCCCCGGCTTCCATGCCTTCGATGTAGGCATGGGTTTGTGGTCGTTGCTTGCGTCTAGGCTTAACTTTGTCTTCTTCTTTCCCGGCTTCCACTTTCTCCAACCTTAATGATTTTAGCTTCCTCCGGTGCTTCCGCCGGTATTCTCTCTGCCTCTCAACTCTCGCCATCCGCTGGGCTTCCGAAGTGTTTGCAGCTGAGTTTTGCTTCTTCTGTCGGCGCTGTCTTCGTCTGACCTTCGTATGCTCACCATCACCACTCCTAGTCTCACCTGCTTTTCCTTGGTCACTCGCAGAGCCGAGTCCATCCTCCACCTCGATCTTGATGATCTTAATCTTTTTGACGTTCTTTGGTGAAGTTTTAACCTTTGGTTGTGGTTCCTCAACCTCCTCAGGTTCCCAGTCACTCCCTCCATCGGAATTGTCCGAGTCGGAACCTTCGTACAACACTTCTGGCTTGAGGTGCCTCTTCCTTGTTTCGTATCTGCGGGTCGTTGGGACCAAGTCGGAAGAAGGCGACAAGGGATCGACGAGAGGGACGAACAAGTCTTGCTCATCGTCTTCCTCTTTCACCTCGACCTTGTGGGTGTGAACAAGGTCACCATCATTCTTCCCCAACATCAAGATCAAGTCGTCCCCGCTGTCTTCAGCTTCCATTTCCATTCACTTGTCACTTCCTTCTCCACTCTCTGTCTCTTCACACGAATCATCAAAATCTTAAACACCCAACGCCTGATTAAAAACTCTGTTGCTTATTTTTCTTAAAGATTGGGACTGAAGAATTTGGTTGTGTTTTGTTTTAATTAACTGTCACTGTCTTCTTGTGGTTCTTCTCTTCTTCGTTCTGAAATAGTGAATGGTGTCAGCAACTGTAAATCAAACAAGACATAATTATGCAACACAGGTAATAAAAATCAATAAATTATATAAATAACGAATTCTCAGCTCATGCTCAATATATTTCATTTAATCGCTTACACACACAAGCTATATATCTAATACAACTTAATTCCATCGCTGTTCAAACAACTCCTTGCTTTGCTCCGGTTTCCAGTTCTACATTCTCCAATATAATTACAAAAATATAGAGCAATTTCAACTAAAATTCGAAACTTTTGTCGCTGGACGTCACCACACCACCCACAATTTAAAAAAAACTATTTTCTTGTCCAGAAAATAAGTGACTAAAAACTTGAGAGGAGAGCAGTTCAGCCACAAATAAAACAATAACAATGTGCATTCTCTATCCCGCTCCCCTCAACTCTCGATGCTCCTCCGCAGGGGAACATTGGGAATCGCGGCGTGTGAGGAGGTGAGCTCTTTGTTCGGAGGACGCTCCTCGAAATCCATGAAATCCATTAAATGAAATCCATGGAACAGGTTGAGGTTGTGGCGGGCGGAGGATGCAAAGGAGATGGAGTAATTTTAGCCAGCAAATTCTGTCGTTTCCCAAAGACACTGAAATAGTGAAAAAAACTGAAATTATCGTGAATGATGGCCTGCTCCAGTGCAAAAGTTGAGCCGTCGTCCAGAACTTGTTGCAAATTTTTGGAGCCAAGACTATTGTCATTCTTCTCAGCACCATGCATGGTTTGGAGGGGTTCGGAAGCCGAATTTTTGGGGCAGAGGAACAAATGTTCTAGAACAAGATATGTTTTAAAAATAAAATATTGCCCCTATTTACAGTGTTGGTGATAATTGTAAGAGGATTATTGAAGCGGAAACGAAATGTGTGGAAAATGTCGCTGGAAATTATCCCATTTTTGACATCACAGACGTTGACGTTGAACAACTCGCCTACTCCACCCCAATTTTTAGTTCAAGAACATTATATTTGATTTATGTTGGCAGTTGAGCAGCAAAACGTCGTAGCTTGGAATCGTTAGAGAATAAAAGAATCAACACTCCTCCCACATGTCTAGGTGGAGGAGGGTGCCAACATCAGTTTTTCAGTAACGAGAGTCCCTCGATGAATCCTGTTGAATGTCTCTCATCCTACTTCATTCAATTTACAATTTTCTTTATATCCAAACTAAAACCTGTAAATTTCTGAATCCGTTGTTAAAGCTACTAATTTTGAATATTTCCAGTAGATTTTTAATGTTCTGGATTGTCTTTTCGAACACTGCGACCTTTCTGGCTTTCCTCGTTGGCGTCTGATGTGCAGGGAGTGGTACTCCTCCTCGTTTACCCGTTTTCGAAAGGAAATGTGGGCGGTGCGGTGATTCAGTTCGACACCAACAACAACATCAGAGATAGCCCGAATGGTCTTCACTGGGGATCATCACTCATGAAGAGTCATCTCGACGACCTTGGAAGAAAGCCGTTCAGGAACTTGCGCAGTGTGCATTTGGAGTTCCTTCACCTCCGTAATATGAGGTTTGTGATAAAACATTAGAACATGGGTAAGTTCTTTCTTGCTGCACCCTCGACTTGAGTTGGAACTGCGCAGGGATTTACACTACACTTTCTCAAGAATTTCCCGAACTTGCAAGTTCTCAAACTTGGAAGCTTGGACTCCCACATCTTGTTCAAAACTATGAGCCTACCAGGATGGAACAGGCTCAGCTACGACTCGACTTGTGGTTTGTAGTCGAAAAATACATTGGGGAAAAAGTGATGGGAATGTTGGCCCGGTGATGACGATGCAAAATATGAAATATTTTAGGAACTCGACGATGAAAGGTTTACACCGGGCAATTGGCAGGAGTAGGAGAACATCAGGATCGACTGCGAACATTACCGATTTGAAAGGTTGAAAAAATATTCATTAAAGAGCCTTTGTCTTTATTCCTGGAGGAGTGGCCAATATTTTTTTAAATTCTTTTTTTAGAATTGAAGATTCTGACTATTGACTATTGAAATTAAAATTTACTTTAAATGTGGCGTGGATTCGAAAAAAGTTAAATAATAAAAAACGTAGCACTTCATCAAAAAAATTATAATTTTATTTTTATACCAGTTTCATTGTTTTTGCTCGTTGTAAATGGTTACTTTTCAGACAAGTGAGGTAGCTTCATTGCGAGCTCTGACGCAACGATTTCCTCCGACGAGCCACCAGACCTGATACTAATGACCTGACCTGTGTATCATAATTTGCTTTGGGTGAGGCTACTTTTACATACTAGTGTTTGTGAAACGACAGCATCTACTGACCTACTCATGTCATGTTCAAAATGTTCCCTGGAGCAACTGATTTCAAAATAAACGTTTAACGGTAGGACAACTAGGAGAGATATGAAAAAGTCATAGAGTGAACCGCCAAGTTTGAGAGAAAAATTCGAATTTGAAGTAGCAACCAATCAGGCTCTGGTTTTTCCTCAAGGCTCGCGCTGATTGGTTTGAACTTTGTTCAGAAATATGGCTATATTTCGTCAATTATTGTTTCAAATTTACAAATTTAAATTTAATTCACCTCTTAACAACCCCCTTAATTCATCGATCAAAAATAATTGGACTTCCATCAAACCATTTCCACGAAATCGACGTTGAAAAGAGGACGTGATGGGTCGGTCTCAGGACTTAGAAAGTTACGTATGACAACCGAGGTGGTTGCACAGAATAATTGAAACCAATCGCGTGAAATGTAGAAGAAAAGCAAAAGCTTGATTGGTCATTGAAAAATATTTGAATTTGATTCAAAATTAGCGCTGGGGTCCATTTTCAATGATTTTAGACCAGACAGTGTGTTTTTAGTGGACCCTTAATGCCAAACAAGTTAATTTCGCCAATTACATAATGAAATATATTACTCATGTGGAACTTTTTTATGACAATATAAAGCTGTCCATAAAATACGTTGTCAGAAAATGAGTGCATTTAAGTTTCAAGCGTGAATTAATATATTAAATGCATATTTGTATGTAAAGGCATTTTTCTGTTAAATCGTTGCTATGGATAATATGTTGTTATTTTATGGGCCAAGAAACTGGCGTTTTATGTTATTCGAGCTTTTCGGAGGAAAAGTGTATATTGTTTTCAGTTTGTTGTTGTATGAAGTATTGCGGTATGAAATGTAATCTTGGTAGTCGGTTTTTTAGAAAAGTCTTGTAATTTCGCGTTCCATGTTTGAAGGTGTTGAGATAGCCGTGGGGCTCGGAAATAAAGTCATTGTTAATTGAGTCACTTTGTAGTCGTTCACTGTAATTATAGTGCATTCAATTGATCAGTATTGGTTCTCATAACTGGTGCTCTTAACTGGTGCTCTTAACTTGGGCTCTTAACTTGGGCTCTTAACTTGGGCTCGTAACTGACTCCCACAACTCATATTGGTTAACCCTAGCACGGACACCACTTTCTATTCCGAACAGAAAATCGTGCATACCGGGTAGGTTGTACGTGAAATACGTCATATATAATTATACATGAGGCTTGCCCTATTCATGGTGACGGTCGATTTAGAGTTGGTCTATTTCGTACCGTGTGTTTACAGTTGACTGGAGTGCTTGATGCTCTCACGTTAAAGTGTTTCATCAAATTAGGGAAAATGCATGCATTGCATTGTTTATATTCCTGTAATTTTATAATTCTTTACACGTACAAGTAAATTAATTATAATAAGTGGTTAATTAATTAAAGTGCTATCCCCAAACCCAATCGTCTTCAGGATTCAAGTTTCCAGAACTGAAGCTATTCGAAGTGAAAAGTGGTGAAAGTTTTGACAGGAGTTGCTGCATTTCTGTGCTCTCGAACCTACATACACGTTGTATGTTGTATATTATGTACTTAGGTTTGTAGAAGGTTTGCCAAATTTCAATTTCCGATGGTAGTACACTTCTCCTGATGTCCACTTCGACGGCCAAACATTTTAAATTCAAATGCTAATTGTAAATTAATTTAGCTCTTAGAGACGTTTTGTTTTTTAAACGAAAATTTCTTTCACGCATTTCAAAATTACAAAAAATTGTGATTCTGCAGAAAATTTTAAAGCAGTTTATGGTTGTTTTAGCTGTTTAAAGAAATTCCTGTTATTATACACGTTCGAAATTTTCAACCAATTGTCCAATAATTGAAGTACATCGATTTTTATTACTACGGTCTTAAGAATTTCGTAAATAAATACTGTGATTTTTAATGTTAGTCATATTGAGACGATATTTTGAATAATTTTAACTTTTAATTCATTGGAAATTTTGCGCTTAATTCTTAAGATATTAGCCATTTCACGTCGAGTTTGGAACAAGTTTGAAATATACTTTACTACGAATTTTAAAGAATTATAAGCTATGCTGATATGATTTCCAAACAAGTTGAAGAATAATGAATATCACGACTACTGGGTGCACTACTGAAAGTTGTCTTCTATTTTCTAATTCTTCTAGTTTTCTATATCACACCAATGCATTATGGGAAGATCCCCCTTGGTATTCATCCGCATCCACACAGGATCCGCTGTTAATGATTCTTGGTGAACCCTACTATGAACAATAAACAAAAAAATAATAATATAACTTTGCAATGAAATTTGCGTGAAGTTATTTTATACTATAGGTAGTTAGTTCTATTACATACAAACCTCATCACGCAGTCTCCTCTTGTCGCTCTCACTCAGTCGTCCTTTGTTCGACTCCACAGTGAGTGTCTTTGATCCCTTTGTGCTTCTGCAAACAGCAGTCACATGGACTATACCCATTGAGTCAATGTCCATGACGACATCTATCTGCTCCCTTCCAGCCGGTCCAGCGGGAATACCGTCAATCATGAATTGTCCTAGATAAGTGTTCATCGCCGCCGTTGAATTTTCCCCTTGGTAAATTTTAATCTTTATTGATGTTTGGTTATGGCTGAATGTGGTATAAGGCTTCTTGTGTTTCGACGGGAATCTGGTGTTCCTTGGCACGATACGGGAAAATGCGTCCCATTGTTCTCCCATAACTGCTTCAATTCCAAGTGACATTGGAATAACATCCCGAATAGTAGTAAATCCCAAAGAGTTCCTTCCGTTCAACATTGCTGCTTGAACTGCAGCGCCATAGGCAACAGCTTCATCAGGATGTATTACATGACTCAGTGCTCTCCCCTGAAAATAATCCGTCAGCATATCCTGGATTTTCGGAATTTTTGTTGACCCTCCAACTAAAACGATGTCATTAATCTCCTCTTTTTGGACTCCAACCGCAGACAATGCTCGTTTCACAATGTCGATTGCTTTCTGGAAATGTTGCATATTCAACTCCAAAAATTTCGATTGCTTAATTTCTACCTTCAAATCTCTTCCATCCCTGAATGCATCCAAAGTGACTGTGGTTTCCCGTCTCGCAGATAACTGCTGCTTGTTTTTTTCACATTGAGTTTGGAGGCGGCGAATTATTTTCCGAGCTTCATCTCGAACAAGTTTGTTACTGGAATCCTTTTCTTTTAAAAGGTCAACGCGATGTTGTCGCTGAAATTCTGCGACACAATACTTCATCAATTCCTTGTCAAAGTCCTCGCCACCCAAATGGGTGTCTCCGTCCACGCCCAAAACTTCAATGCTTCCACCGACAGTTTCCAGTACTGCAACATCAAATGTACCACCTCCCAAATCGAAAACCAAAACCTTCCTCGCTTCTTCGTCAAATCTCTGCATTTGGTAGGCTATGGCGGCAGCTGTGGGCTCGTTGAGAATGGTGAGTACCTTAAATAAAAATTTGAGACAATTTATTGGATTTAACTGTTCTAAGGATTATGTCAAAATGTCGACGCATATTGTTGTTTGAACTGAATACCTCAAGTCTAGCAATTTCACCAGCATCCCTAGTCGCCTGTCTTTGACCATCATTGAAATATGCTGGTACCGTAATTACTGCTTTCTTCACAGGGCGACCCAAATATGTTTCCGCCATCATTTTGAAATGCTTGAGTAAAATGGAGGAGATCTGCTCAGGCGGATAGCTCACTCCACGAATATTGATCACAGGACTTGGATCTCCACGGACAACTTCGAATGGCCAATACTTCATGTCATTCTGTAAATTAGTATCATAAAAATCTCTCCCAATCATTCTCTTCGCGTCGAATATTGTATTCTCTGGGTTCAGATAAGCTTCATCTTTTGCAGGCTGTCCAACAGTTGTTGACATGTCGGCGTTGAAAGAGACATAACTTGGGGTGGTATTTGCCCCAACGTCATTTCGGATTATCTCAACTCTTCCATTGAAAAATATGCCCACACAAGAATATGTGGTACCCAAATCAATGCCAATCGCAGGTTCCACCGTTGGATCCCAGTTGAGAAGCATTTCATTTTTCATCTTGTATTTCGCAAAGCTGTCTTCCAGACACTCCGTGAGCTTGTGCAGTTGGAATTGATTCAATTTTGATTTGCTGTGACTGTTGTTTACAGCAGCTTTGCAAGCCTGCTCATGTAAGCATTGGAGCTTGTCTGGTGTCATAAATTTGTTATTTTCAAAGTGGACTTTCATGTCAGTGTGATAGTGATTTCGAACTTGGTATAGCGCTGCTTTCACCTCCCCCTCTTCTTTATTTAGTTGCATTTCGAAGATATCTCTGGCCTCGTCAAAGTTTAGCTCAATAATTCTCGACAACTGCTCGGCATATTCCCCAATAAACTTCTTGTTTTTTTGTCCGCACCTTGCAGTGAAGAAGCTGAGAGTTTCTACTTTCACCATTGCATGGGTATGTTCCAGCCACTGAAGATTTTTGCAATTTCTAGATGCACTAGTCATTTTGTCGTTATAGACATTCTGACATTCATCTACAAGTTGTTTCGTGGTGATAACTGCTGCTTTTCGTACATCATCATTATCCCTTCGGAATGTTTCAAATCTATCCTCAAGGCTTTTCGTTAAATTTTCCATGTATTCTGCCTTGATTTTATTTTGTGCTTCACTGCGACTGTTTATAGCATTTTCAAGGTGGTTGTTGGCTTCCATTGTGTCACTCATATGTCTTGCTTTCATTTCCTCGTCCTCGAAAAATTCCATGGACTCAACAAAGGTGCCGAATGATTCCCTGTAAAGGTTGAAACTCTCGTCCATTGCATTTTCACATTCTGCTCTGAATCTCTTCAAAACGATGCATTCGTCACGGACCCGTTCGAAAATTCCTTGAATTTCTACTTTGTGTTTGTGGATCAGACCTTCTCGCTGTGGACTTCCTTCCGGGAATGAAATTTTCTGTTCGAATTTTTGGAGCAATTTTGGAAGTGCCTTGGTGTGCTTAGCCAATAATTCCTCTTCTGATTCAAGCTTCTTAGCCAAAGATTTCAAACTGTGGAAGTAGGCATTCCCTTGAGCCTCGAGAAGGTCATCTGATAAATTTAGTTGTTCCGCGACCTTCCCCTTCTGATTTGTCTCAAAATCAAGAAAAATTTGTTTGCTTTTGCTATCAAGTCGTGTTTTGTACTCCTCTTTGAACATTGTTGAGCCAGGTAGTTTCATCAAGTTTGTGTTTATATTTTTCATTATGAAATCGTTAGCTACGTTTAGGTTTGAGTTGTCCGCCAAAGGATATTGTCTGATGAAGTTGTTTAGTTGCATTGTATATTCGCCCATAAGTTTTTCCATCGCTTCTTCAATAAACTTTTCTGCTTTTTCTGTATTTTCAGTATTTTTCTCCAAAACAGTTCGGAGAATGCCTTCAAGTACTCCTGCAAAAGATTCCACTAATGCGGCCTGGTTCTCATCTGATTCCTCAAGAAAATTCGAAAGAAATGTTTCAATGGTTAATTTCTTGTGGTTATTTGATTGTTGCCTAATGATGTCATCTTGGTAGAAAATAATAATGCCCTCATGAGTTCGGAATGGAAATTTCTTCTGAAGTTCTTCCCCAAATTTTTGACTACATGCGCTGGTGCATTCTCCTACAAAATCTTCCCGAAATTGCTCATTCTTCATTTTGATATTTTGAACTGCGTTCTCTAATTTTTGTTTCAAAATCTTTTCATGTTCCTCTGCAAAATCCTCTTGCTTCTTAGCTTTCTTGAAAATTGCCAGTGCTTCTCGTTTCGCCAGTACACACACTGATTCCATATCAGTTGTCAGTAGGTACCTTTTACCTTTTTGTCGCTTGTTCATCGCCTCTTCGAATTTATCCATTGCTTTTCTGACAACGTTTTCGTGCAAAACATTTCCTGAAACGTTCCATAATTCTTCAGGAGTAAACTCCAGCTCTCCTACATTCCAGGCATTCAGCAGGTTGACATAAGCCCGAAGAAAGTGCACGAAATCGTCTCCGTGGACTGCTGTCCCAAGGATTTTCTTGATTTGCAAGCCCTCTGCACTAATGATTTCGTCGATAAAGGTTTCCAGAACTTTGCTAAAGTCTGCTTCAAAATCAGCGATGGCTCCGGTGGAAGATTGTTTCAAGGCATTTTCTCCAATGTTCGGGAAGAGACAACAGTCTACGCTGTGGAAGCAATCTGAAAATGCCTCTCGTATTTTCTTCAGCTTATTTCCGGCTTTTCCCTTAGCACCTGCTTTCAAGATTTGCATTTTTTCAGCGAGGTATGCTTTCCCCCCTTTCATTCCAAAGGTGTGATGGGAAGATTTTGGCCAGTCGCGAATTAGGAAAGACAGCTTTTGAAATGGTGGTTCTTTTTTTCTACCTTCTACATTCTCTGAGCAGTGCAGACCAAACTCGAGGACAGTCGACAGTGCAGTGAAATTATCTGGAAGAGTGTTGGAAAAGTTTAGCAACGTTACTGAAGATGAAAGCATGCATAATCCAATAATAGTTTCAATTTCCCGAGAGGAATTTTCTCCCTCGCTGAATCCTTCGGTGTCCAAAACAACAACAGCGATTTCGTCCTCCGCTACATCCACAAGGAAAGCTCTGCTCCATACCCAGACACCGCTTGTGACCTTAGCCGATCCATGTTTCCATTGGAAGCCCGTTAATGAACGTGATGGATTTTCCCAGTCCATCCAGTCCGTGTCGTCGCTTTCCATTTTCTCCAAACTTCTTAGACCGTGATTGAGAAGAAAACTTTTTCCTTGACGAGTCTGACCTGCGATAGTGAGAATGGCAAGGGGTCGATTCTTGGTTGATTTTATCACTATTTCCAGAGTTTCCTCGTTCAGGTGCATTTTAAATCCAGTTCCATCGTCTGGGGTTTCGAAGTGAATAAGCTGAAGTGCTCGACCTTGACCATTGGCTTGAGAGTTGTCTGCTAAATTGTTGTCTGCAACTGTACTGCTGTTACCGGAATCGTCTCCATGAAATGGGTCCATTTTCTCTCTTCGACCTGCCGTGAACAGGATTTAAGAAACATTTGCGTTTATTTAGTCGTTGAATTCAAAACTAAGAACCAGATAAAGGATTAAGATATGGTACATACCCCTCCACATTTTTTATGCCGTACCTTAATGAAATCAATTTTTCTATGCGATGGTCACAGTCCAGAAGAAACTAAATGCATTGAGAAACTAATTATAGCGTAAATCTGGGAAGAAAGGACGATGACATAAGTTGATAGAAAATAATTTCAAATTATTATTCTCATTTTATAATGTTTTTACGGGTGTTAGTGAAATAGTTGGCTTTTTGGAAGGGTGGGTTTGGGATCTTCTTCCAGTTCCAAGCACAAAGCAATGGTCCAAGCTGTCCTGCCTCCTGTCACCTGATCCAGAGAAACATAAGAGTGTATAATTTTTAGTAGTAAAATTTGGGGTCCTGAAAAAAATCGGCCTTTTAAGTTATACACATCACAATATTGTCAAATTTTGTACTTTTCACTACTAATAGCTAACTGCACGCGGCACAGCAATAGCAAACCTTTAGAAGAACAAAATGTTACATGACTGTTTTAACTTAACGCATTTTTCAAGATTTTCAAATTTGAATGAAAACACTATTGAATGTGTCTATAATTGATATTGATTGTCTATGCGAAAATGCAATATATCGTGGCTTCAAGTATAATTACCTGCGGTCCAATGATAATCCTTCTTCAAATTCAAAATGGCAGGATATTTTATATTTATAATGAACTTTTTATTGATCTGCTCTGATGATGTCATCTGCACATATGAGTTTAACTCGGTATTTGTGGGCATATCATTATCATTGCAATGAACGAAAGTCAAGTGGTGAAGTCAGAGATTCTTTGTCCTCATTTTCACATTTTGCTTTAATACACGCACTCCTTTGTGGCAGAAATTGGTAAAAACGTTTTACGTCAAGACCATGTCCACAAACATCGAAAAGTACAGTCACGCACGGCGTAATATATGTGCTCATGCTTATCCATATATTGAATTGAACACCTAGAATAACTTGCAGCATTCAACGTTGACCATGCAATTTTCTTTATTCGTCCGTACATGCTCAATGCCTGTATTCTCAGGTTGGTTCCCCATGTCGAATGCTGAGCTAAACCAGACCATAGCTGGGTCGGGCAGCATGCTCCAAGATATTTGCGGGCACCGGGTACCTAGAAAATTACTGGCACCAGGCGCCCATATATGCTAGGTCCCAGGCGATGTTATGGAACTCGGGCACCTAGAACGGGGGAACCGTTAACTTAGAAAATTTACGGATATCAAAAATACACAAGCGCCCACAGGATGGGTGTATGATAGTGAAAAAATCATGTCCTTTCCTTTTAAAAAATTTCTTTTCATGTTCATGTCTGTTGACGAATTCATGTCATGTCACATGTACATGCATGTACATGCATGTTACATGAATTTTGTACTTTTTCACTTTTCTTCATATTTCCGTTGTTACACTTTCCGGAAAGTTATGTCAGTGGACATATACGGTGGTAGTGAACTAATGATTAAAAACCAAAATGTTCAACTATTTATGATTCGGTTTAGAAAGTGCTTGTAATACAGTCGATTTGGTTAATATTTGCCCTGAATTTATCCAAAATATTCTAAATACTAAAACTCATGTACATGCAATTCAGTTCATTTCATGTCCCGAAATTTCATGTCATTTCTTGTCATGTTAATATTATGTCCTTTTGGAAAAATTCTTGTCATGTCATGACATGACACGAAAATGAAAGAAAAATTCATGTACATGCCACTTGATTTTTCGCTAGGCATGATGGCCAGATTCCGGTAAGTTTGGTGCTCATTGTGAGCTGTCCTGCCCAGCTATGAAACTGAGACCTGGAACTATTACGATTGAGTTACGATCAACTGGCACAAAACACTGAGGCCCATGCGGATTCTACGTGCTAAAAAGTGAACCTAAAAAGATTACGCATACTAGGCACACGCAGGCCTGGGCAAGTACTCGAGTTCTTAAGTACTAAGTATAAGTACCAAGTACTGCAAAACGCTCAAGTACAAAAGTACTTGAAGTATTTTTTCCGAATTTGATCTTAAGTACTAACAAGGTGCAAGGGAGGCATGGAGGGTTATCGCCTCAGATCAAGCTGTAGCTTTGGTAACTAGTTACTATTGGCTTAAGAAGTTAATGTGCCCAGTTTGTGTTTGCAATGGTCAATAGAAAGGAAGTTACGATAATTCAAGATTTCGGAATTTTGACAAAAAATCCGAATTTCCATAAGAAAAAGCATGGGAAAATTCATGATAGACAGGTGCAACTATTTTCGCGCGATTTTTTGAAAAGAGATAAGACCCCTCCCTGTGTGCCATGAAAAATTGAACTTAAGTAAATTGGGATTTAAGTACTTTTGGTTTTTCAATGCTTTAAGTACGGACTTCAATACAAAAAGAGTTAAGTACCGATGTACTTGCCCAGGCCTGGGCACACGACAAATAACAAAATTTGGAGACACCAGGACCAGAACATATTTCGGACACCAGGTGCCTCGTCGCCTGTTGTCGGTGAGTTTGTTACTCATTGTGAGGTGCCCAGCTCAGCGACCATCTGGTTTAGCCAAGCATTCAACATTGGGAACGAACCTTTATGCCAAGAATAGACAGTACGAAGCAGGTAACAAGAACTAATGTTGAATTCAGCATAATTCACAACATGAGGTACCTCGTCTTGTCCATTCAAAAGTGAGGTTGGTCCAGTTGGACGAGCATGCCTAATCATAAGTAATTTCTGCCAAGTCATCATCCAACTCTATATAGTTATCAATTATACCCATATTTTAACGATTGTATAATAAGTTAGGCCATAGTTTCCGCTAGGTACTGTGGGATATGACCAGTGGTAGTTAGACAACCGGATTTGCTGTACTGGGTTTTCCAGTTTTAATTCTACAAGAGTATCAATATCAATGGGAAAATATAAAGCTGGCATCCGAATTTAGCGGTTGATTACGAAAGGAATAAGGACATTCAACTTAGGACGCGGTACTTCATTAAATTGTGATTACGAAAGGTTTATTAACATTGCTTCTCTATTTCGGCAGCTTGCTCGATGCGAAAAATCAAATCTACACATTATAGGCTATTTGAAAATTAGTACATAAAAATTCATGGGGAAATAAGTGGAGTGTTTGAGTTTACTTTTTGTAACCAATTTCGAAAGGGAATTTTCACATTTCCCGAGGTTGGACTGCATCATGGCTATGTCAAATTCCGACACGAACCACGATGTACAATCATTGTGGAAGTATTCGAAAATCGTCAGCATGTCATCGGATGGAACCTTGAATTTTAACAAAGACCACTTGAACGAACTGCTGAAATCTGTTGACGTAGAGAAACAAAATCTTCCAATAAATCTGATCGCAATAATTGGGACAAGGGGAAGCGGAAAATCATTTTACAGTAACTTGTTGATTCAATATTTGAAGAACGACGGGAAGTCAAGTTGTATTAGCAGGTTAATGGCAACGAAAGGAACCGAAAGCGACATTGTGAAGGGTTTTAAATACGGAAATATTTCCAATTCGGAAAATCTTGTTCCAGACGACGACAGCAGTGGAATTTACATGTACCCTGAACCACTTTTCGATAAAAGTGGTGGACATGAAAATGAAACGATTGTGTGGGTATTACATTTGCATCATCCAAAATCCGAATTCACTGTTGGGAACATATATCCTTTGGAGGCTCTGTTAAACCTCGCCTGCTCAACTCTTACTGAAATTATTTGGAACACAAATAATGTGAACATTATCAAAAATAAATGTACCATATTTATAGCATTTTTAGCTGGGGGGGGTTAGTAATTTTGTTTTAACATTTTTCAGCTAAAATTATTGGAGACCAGACAATTATTCGGAGAAGGAGAGCATCTAATTCCGGAGCGAGAATTCTGCCAACACATTGTTTTCCTGCAGCGAACTCAGAAGGAAAAAAGTACCATTATTGACAACAGAGACGATGCGATTAATCAACTTCGAAAAATTCAACATAACTTGGAAAAATCATTCCTGGAGAGCATTGTCAACGTCACGGTAGCCAACATATGGGATTCGATTCAAAGGGAAAACATCGCTTTATCAGGATCTTTACATGATGAATTTGGGAAGTTAACTATCAATTCCGACACTTACAAGAAGTTGCCAAAAATTTTGGGAGCAATAGCCGCCGAAAATGAATTTGTCAAAAAGGAAGTGAATGGAGAACATCTCTTACCTGCGATGATGGGAGATTATTTGGCATCTTGCGTGTACAAAATCAATACAAAATACGCAGCTTTGAAGGACGATATATGTCAATCGGAAAAGGAAGGCAGCACGCAAGTGCAACATGACGAAACATTCCCGAATTCCAAAGATGACACTAAACTAAATTCAGTCCCCGATAATGAGAAATGCTCTAATTCACAATTGGATCAGAATGAAGAAAGTATTGATCAGTTAGAAAGCGAATTTTCTAAACTTTCTGTAACTGTAGCTATTGGAGAAATTGAACAAACAAAAGACGACAAATCGAGTAATTCAAATAAACGTGTGGCGTTGGAACATCAACAATTACCAAAAATTGTGTGGCCACAGTTAGATGCAAAATTTAAAAGTGAACCAGCAGGTGCCTCACGTGATTCTACAATAAGTAAGAGTAACAGGTCCACATTTAATAAAAAGAGAGCGAAACATATATATAGTAACCACAACTCTTTTATTGATTTAAGGTTCAGAGGCCGCGGATTCAGGGAAGGGTACGAAATGTGAAGGAGAAATTAATTCAAAAGATAAATCTGCGGATGACCATATAGTTGAAGCTGAACAAGAAAAAAAACAGTGTGCAATTCTAAAGCAACCTGCGGAAGCGATACAAGATGATGTGGCGAAGAACGCACTGGAGGCCCTTGACATTGATGAGGCCGTGAATATTGCTCGCAAAAAGTTACCCAACATCATGGTGGAAAAACTGAATGACTGGATTAACGCCGAATTGCACATTTCGACGATTGACGGTGGTAAGAAAATTTATGAGGAAAGCATAAATGAATTGATAAATGAAGAGCAAAAGGCAGGGCAAATTCCTGTCGACTCAATCCCCCATTTTAAAAACGAATTGACTACTAAATCATCATGTCTTGAGTTATGTTAT
The DNA here is from genome assembly GCA_034687055.1 of Heteromurus nitidus. NCBI lineage: Eukaryota > Metazoa > Arthropoda > Collembola > Entomobryomorpha > Entomobryidae > Heteromurus > Heteromurus nitidus. Next base: position 15,977 of record JAQFZW010001768.1, read on the forward strand.
TCGAAAATCCATGAGGGCATTGAAAAATTCCATCTAATACTAACCAGAGCATTCAACGAGTCCGTATGGTTTTCTGATGATAAGTTTGAAGAAATCGCAAGTTTCACACTTCAAAATATTTTGGAAGGTTTAGGCGATCAAAGTCAACCATATGTCAAAAAGGCTTGTAAATGCCTTACAAATATGTACTTAGAACAGAATCACGAAATAGTAAAATCTGAGACCGAAACAGCTGATAAATGTCATGCCCTGCTCCTAGATAAGTACAAACAGGTGACGGCAAGTATTCTCAAAAAAGGTCCATATTTCCCTGACGAACTTTTAAATATGCACACCAAACTAGAGGAAGCTTATCGAGAATCTTTTAAGCTTTCGTTAACTTTTCCACTTTCTAAGGGAAACGTCTCCATTCTGGAGACACTTCAACCGAATTTGCAAAGTGGCCTCGCTTATTTTAAATCACAAAACCGCAAAACGTTGAAAGAAAATCATCAACTACTTTCACGAATAATCACACATTGTAGCAGGCGGTATGACGATGCGTTGGATAAAAAATTGAGAAGCAATCCTAAAGGTATTGCCGAGAAAGATCTAAATGATTTTCATGTCAAAGCAACCGAAGACGCGAAACGAAGTCTCGAGAATGAGCTTAACAATTCCAAGCTTGAGCAAAGACACAGTATTAAGGTCCACCTGGGTGTACTTCAGAGTAATATTGATGAGGCTTGGCCAAGCTTCAAGGAAGATAATGACGACCGTGTAAAAGCAAACATGGGAAATTGCAATCAAGATGAAGTTGAGTTTAGGCGTAGAGCAGAACTGGAGAGACTTAAAACAGAGCAAGGACAGCAATCGAAAGCTGCGATAACTAGTCCCAAGCATCAATCACGTCCTTTTCGAGAGATTTTAGTTACTCCTCCTGCTGCTCCTGCTTCAGCTACATCTCAGGTTCACCAAAATTCAGCCAAGAATGAAGGTCATAAACTTCCACAGTTAATATTTCAAATAACTTTGGACAAAGTCCTAATGGGTGTCGTGACCTCAAGTCAGGCAGGCCTGGAATTGTCTCACATCCATCATGTGCCAACTTTGGTCGGTTTAACAAACACGGGGGAATGGGTATTTGGAAGGAATGCTGAAAATATATTAAGTTCGAATAGAGAATCCGGATTTAAATCTATTTGGAGAGTCGGAGACTATTTGATGAAAATTGGGCAATGGACCCAGGAAATTAATATTTTTGGAAAAGAGATCCCAATAACTCCTGAATTTCTCCTGGGATTCATTTTGTATTCTTTGAAAGGCCAAATTGAAAATAGTTTCAATGGTACTGTTCCCGATGCATTCATTATTGTGCCATTCTGGTTCGGTAGTAGTCAACGGAAGGGAATTAAAGACGCAGGGAAGGTAGCCGGATTTAACAACGTGTATCTGTTAAATGAGAACTCCGCCGTTGCTTACAAACACGCCAGGGACAGGTACCTTTACCCGTACATCAATTATATTGTTCTATCAGAGAATTCAGATCAAATTGACGTAACTCTGTATTCATACTACAAAAATGCTGGTCGAGAAATGCGCATGTTGGGACACCGGACAGTACCTTTAGATAATCAAAGTCCACAGCATGACGTAAATTTGATTGGAGAAATTGTTTTTGATACCTGGAAACACGTCGCAATATCGGCCAATTTTGATAAAAGCAAACCCACCGAAGGTATCATTTCCTATCATTCGACGATGTGGCGAAGCATTCTAACGAATGTTGGGCACCGAATCGGGTTCAACTTTGTTGATGTTTCCGAGAGTCATTTAGGTCTTCACTGTGCTCTTTCCTTTTGCCGAAACCCTGCTTCCAAAAATGGTGTAATTAAGGAAATGATTTCTCATGATGTATTGCTGGTTTATAATTCAGGAGAAGTCAAGGTTGCAATTACAAAAGAATATCTTCATTGTTTGGCGAAAAATACGAATTTTCGGGTTAAAAACAATGTGAAAGAAGCAAGTTTTTACCAAAGGGGAAGTTTTGAACACGTGTGGATTGGGACACTAATAATGATGAATGTCCCTTCTAGTTTCCAGATTCAGTGCGGTTTTAATGTTGATTACGACGGAATAGTGTCTCTAAATTCTGCGTGTATCGCAAAACAAGGAACGTTGGAAATGCTTAAAGGGTTCGTAGGTTTTGACTCTGGCATAAAAGTGGCATCATCTAATGATTACCAATGGCTCACGCCAAACATAACAGAACAACAATGTGGAGCATTTTCTTCTATAGTCCAGCAGTTGTTCAAATTTCAGGCTGAAAATGCAGAGAAATCTAAAGCTGCACAGGAAGTAGCAAAAACTGCTCAAAACCTGCTTCAAGGAATAAAAAATGGCCAAGCTAATTTTCGATCAGAACTGGGCAGGAATATGATTCGAGACCAGATTAACGATATTCTAAAATCGGTAAACCAGCAAAATTTAGCAGCAATAGAGAAACAAAAGCAAACTCTTGACAACTTTTCGCAAAAATACTTTCCTACATAAATGCTTCTTGAAAAGGTATATTCTTATCTCCGCGTCAATATTATGTTACCAATAATAAGTGTACAGTAACTCCAGAAATAAATCAACTTTCTCCAAATTCGTGTCATTATTCTGTTACATTTTCATTTACATTTTCATTGTTACAAGATATTCGCGAGTATAGTTAGAGGCAATGATTCGACGTAGAATAATACAATGATTTTCTGGAAAAATAAAACCCTGGGAATGTTTTGGAAAATAGTGTAGTGCAGTTTTGATATGAATTCGTGATACAGCCTGTTGATTTTAGTTTAAGCTGAAGCTTCTTACTCTCATTGATGAATCCTCATCATAATATAATTATAATTATTCACATCATGTCAACAAGGACGAAATGGATATGAGATGGATATGGATACAATACATATGAGGTGATATGTACGACCAGGACCAATCACTGTTGTTAAATCAAAGTAGATATACGATCAATCAAAAATCCGCATTATACTTCAAGTGTTAACTATAGTGCTAAATGGTAGCTTATGATTTGTGTCGAGTCATGCTTGTCTGTAGTCATGCTTGTCATGCTCTACTGTCCTCGGCATAAACTTTGAATGGTTTCACAATGATGCATATCGGACAAAAGTGAATGGGAATACTCTGCAATTCTAAACAGAATGACTTCATTGGAAAAATTTGATATACACATTTTACTTTAAACGTTAAAATCCGAGTAAACTGACTGGTGACAGTTGTTCCCAGGGACATTCTGAGAAGTGCACTTTGAATACGATACGAGACTGTAAAGTAAGTACATCACAAAAAGTCGTCTGTAAAAGTATGTCTACATGCTGGGCGAAAACGAGTAATCTTGTGGTTGACGAGAGGAAATCGTTTTGTCAGCGCTCCGAATGCTACCTCACTTGTCTGAAAAGTAGCCATTAAAACCCCACAACAATAAACTTGTATTATAAAAACTTAATTTTACTTTCAAGTCAAAATTTGAAAGAAAATACTACCTCTAGCTCTGCAGAAAGCTCCACGTTGAGATGCTCCAGCTGTGACACCTTGAGAAATCCCTTCCAAATGGAGGCAGTACCCGCAGTTCCAATCCTTTGCCCACTTTCAATAGTCAAATATTTCAATTCTGAAAAAGTAATTCAATTAAAATTATTGGCCACTCTTCAAGAAAGAGAAAGGATCAAACCAAATTAAACATTGTAACCTTTCGAATTGGTAATGTTCGGCATTTGATCCTGATGCTCTCCTGCCACTTCCCCCGTAATCCCTTCATGGCCGAGGAACGATTCTAGGAGAACTTGAAAAGGGACGATTCTTAACTCCCTCAGTTGTTTCCACTCCCGACACAACCCTCAGCAAAGAGTTTGACAGATTTCCATAAAATATTTTCACTCTTGGCATCGACTTGAAATTTGAAGTCGAGACTCAGCTTCGGCAGTATGACGAGTGGAATAAAAAGTGTCGCACCATCAATTTCATCGGACGTCCTAAAAAATAATTTTGGCATTTTTTTAAAACTTTGAACTAAAGATTTCGACGAAGGTTCAGATTAAACAAGGCACCTTATAGTCCAAGACAACTCCGGAACAATGATGGTGATATGTTCTAGACTTTTCCGTTTCACCACAGCCGTCATCCCATGTCCAGGTCACTGTCACTTACGCCAACGACCAGTTTCTGACAAAAAATTATCTTTGGCACTGTTTTTTGTAAAACTTGGAAAGTCGTCAATATCTCAAGTATCTTTTTTACCTGAACGTTTGGAAAGTGATCGAAGAGAAGCTCCCAAGAAATGTGAAGTACGTCCGAAATTTTCACGAGCAAACTTTTCAAGTTCGGTTGCAATTTCATTTTCAAACATTTGTCTGACTCCATAAACTTTCTTCTTCTTCGGTTATCGGTAATACGACCTTGGTGCAACTCCTACAAGTTGGGCGTCTAAACCGCCCTCTGGAACGATTCCATGAAGTGAATCTCAGCACAGTTAATGCGAAGCTTGTGAATCGTTTGCCCGTACTTGCCCCAGAAGTCGCCCATGTTCTTATACATGACCCCAACCTCTTTTTGTAGGTCCGATAGAACATACATAATGCGGAACTTGCCAATTAAGACCGCATGTGGCGTTACTGTAGTAGTGAATCACGGCCCTCATTTCCTTCCAAAAACGGGTCAGCGAGAGAGAACGCCATTCTCTGCCGACAGCAGACGAGACGGAAGCGGGGAAGGTCAGAGAGGTCGTAGAGTTCAAAAAGGCGATCCAGAACCTAAAATCGAAAAATGGTAATCCAAATTTGGTTATAAACCCGATTCACAAATTGACAGGTAGGATTTTTTGGATAGAAAATCGTGACTTTGTAATTGCGGGCGGAAGGATCACTTACAACGGAAATTAGCATCGGATTTGGGTAACTGGAAAATTGATTTAGGTTCTCTGCTCCATCTGGACACATGGGAGCGGTGGTGATACTTATATTCTACAAGGATTCCTAAGTCGATTCAACAGTGTCAACTAGTGACTTGACTATATTGCCGTTGTCATTTGTATGCTCGTTGAGGTTGTATATATTTTTTATATTTTTTTTAAATAATGTTTTAAATACTTCAAAAAATGTTTAATGAAGTTCAACAAAGTGAACTTTTTTTTACTGTCAACACAAATAAAATATTTTCGTGTTCTAAATTGCGCTGGAAAAGGATCGTTTTAACTTTCAAAACTTTTAGTGCTTTTGGTTAGAAATTTTTTTGGAGTTTTCTACGTCCGACTACGACTCCGCTACACATGTTCATTTCTGGTTCGCGTTAACCACCGGTTCGCAAAACAGCGAACCAATCGACCAACCAACCAAAACAAGCTACTTGTTTGGTTCTCTAGCGAACCAGGACTTTTTCTGGATTGGTTCAGCTTGGTTCGTTACCAAGCAATATTTTGTCTGGCTTGATTTGATGTTGTTTGCCATTCCAAATGTCAAGGGACACTCAATCTAACTATACTACAAGTTTTCTGGTAATGGTTATTGAATTATAACTAACGTGTTTTGTGCACATTTGTGTCCATATTTGAGGCTGAAAGTTTCCACTTTACGTTATTTTCCTTACTTTTCGCAAGAAACATGGTTTTCAAACGAAGGGTAAGTTACTATAACCTGTTGAATCGTGAACATTTAGACAATTCCCTAAATACTTTGAGGATAATAATTGATAATATGTAGCTATAAACCATCATAGTAAATGTCTATTCAAACTTAACTTCCTTTGGGCTAACGTGATTCAAATTAAAATAAACAGCAGAATCGATAGGCCGGTAACCGGTTCGCTGGCGAACCGGATTTTTTGTTGGATTGGTTCGGCTTGGTTCACTGACTTTGATGAACATGTGTGGACTCCACCAACACAATCCAACAAGAAGAACACAAGTGGTTTGTTTGTGTTGAGATTTGAGATGTTGATTTTGGTTTCGTTGACGTGTGCTCGCTCAACGTATGTGTTACTATGTTATGCTCATCTATCAGTTCCGAAGGGAAATCCGCCAATGAAATGGGGCTATGCTAGACAACGTTCCACTTCACTTTGTTCAAAGAGAAGTGGACAAACCAAAACAGAAAATTGCATGATCATGGCTTGAGAAAAATATTCTTTCTGCTGATATTGTTTCGGAAACCTGTCCGCGTAGCAAATGGTTTTCCATACTTTGACACTTTGACCCTCATTTGAAAGGCACAGATTTTTTGTATTTTTTCCGGAATGACAAGAGAATTGATATTTGAGAGAAGGCAGGCGGAGGTATGCGAATGCGAATCTAGATGGAGAGTTAAAATAAATTACCGAATGCAACACTCACTATAGTTCTTGTATTCAGGTATTGCGATTGCTTGAGTAAATATTATTTCATCTTTATTGTGACAACTGGATTCGTGAGAATAATGCTACGAACGGCGATAAAATATACAGGAAGCCACCTTGTGTCGATTTTTGTTGTACACAAAAATACATGACTTCACAGTTCAGAGACCATCCTGTTCGACCTGTTGACCCACTTGCTAATCTCCTTCTCATCCAATCGCACCACTGAAATCATCAGTCTTTTCTCTGTCTCCACCTGAGGAATCTCTCGCTTGATTTTGGAACGAGGATGACGGCAAGATCTTATTGTGCTTCTCCTCAAATGGCCGACGTCCACCTCACCAGCGTTGTTCCTCTGAGCATCCTCATCATCGTCACTTGATTTGCTAAACTCATCTTCATCAGTTTCATTCAGCTCTTTGTCCTCCTCGTCTTCCGAATAAGACTCCTCCGAATCCTGAGATGACCTAGACTTTTTGCTTTTGCAAATTCTTCTTCTTTTGAATACGGTGAGGTTCTTAACTTCCACTTGGCTCCTATCTGACACATTCATCTTGCTCGATTGCTCCTTCAGCTCGCCGTCCAACGGAATCCCATGCTTCCGGAAAAGGTGGTTCAGCCAAGTTTCCCTTTGCGAGAAAGTTTGGGAGCAGTGG
>JAQFZW010001769.1:0-22995 GCA_034687055.1 Heteromurus nitidus
ACCTCCCAAACTTTTCAAACGCCCGCGTTCGCGTCAAGTTATAGAGCAAGGTAGGATGAATGTTATTTTGCCATTTATGAATTCTTCAATAACTAAATCTTAATGTGCTATCAGTGAAGTGAGGAGTGAGACTACTACGATATACATATACACATATAGCAAGAGAAAAGAGCGAGACTATAGATAGGAGTGCGTCTCCTTTCTCCTCCAGAAGAAAAAGCAGTTTTCCCTTTTTCTTCACTCCGAAATTAAGTTAGATAATATAATAACGTGGGAGATCCCAAGGAATAATTATCTTTTCTCAACACAATAACAGCAACAAGGGACCGTAACGACGTCGGCTTTCCTAAGTGCTCATTACTTTCTCGAGAGGAGGACAAGGAGAGAGCAAGCTTCAGCGTGAGCGAGAGTCAGATCGGAGACAATGCAATATAATATTACTCTCACATTCCTCATCATGTATCTTCTCCTATCTCATCTATACACACTCATATAGACACTCCGCATCAGTATTTCCACAGAATACATACTTACACACACACATTTTCTCTCCCCCTTTCTCTCCCAAAAAAGTCCCAACCGACTTTTGCGCCTTTTCCCTTCTCTTTTTTGCAGTCATTACTGAACTATGCTGTTACAACTACTTTTACCACTGGAGCAGCATAACTCTTGAAAAATAGCTTTGGTGTGTGTATATCGAAACTATGCGAGAGAGAGAGAGAAAAAAAGAGGTTCGAAACCAATTCCTTTTTTGTTTTCATTATATCATTATCATCATCATATATGTATATTCACTGTTGTCTTTTCCTTTGTCATTTTATGTACTACATATATATTCCTCTAGTATCTAGTTTGATATAAAAATACAAACCATATATTAACATTTCCTCTATGCTTTTCGCCTCTTTATTAATCGTATTATATTGTGGAAGCAAGTGTCTCCCTATAATTGTAGCTTGCTGATTTCTGTTGCTTTTTTTCCTCTGCGAAGCATTCTTTTTTCCCCTCATAAAATTTCCCTTGTAATAATTTTTTTCCTCTCAGAGAAAATGCTGCTCTCCTGTTCTCATGCATTTTTTTCCCTGGCTGCAAGTTGGAACTGTTGATTTTTCCCGTTGGTGTTCTGTTCAGAGTGAGAGAAGAGAGAGAGAAGGCTTTGGCGAGGAAATATAAATTATTACTACCTCAGCCGTTCTCGGTTTTAATTGTCTTTTTAATGAGAAACGTAAGCTTGTGTTCTGGTGGAAACAAAAATCCTGACCGTTTCGTGCCCATGAATTAATAAGAAGCTCACTTATAACTGGAAGGGGAGCCATATACATAAAACGTCTTTGTGACTCGCTCATTGTCTTGCATTTTTAAATGCTTAATATGTGATATGATTCCGGGGAACGCTCACCGAGTTATACATACATAATATCCCCACCTATGCATATATATGCTCCTCATGTGAAGACTCTCCATATATGCCATAATTACTATTTCTTAGTTCCACTTCCTCAAGTTCCTATCAACATCATCAACCTAATTCGCATGTATCGCTGTGTATAGTCAACAGTCTCAACAGGAACAGAGAAAGAGAGAGAAAAAACAACGTGAGCCTTCCCGTCCCGCTGATAATGTATACAACCGCATACTTAGATCCATAATTCGCACGAGTCGTCACAGGAAGAAAATGGGCCCGGAACTCAATATTCATTATAACTACTTTCTTTTTTATTATTAACCACCACCCGACCATCATATTGCTTCTATACATCCATCCTCTAATGTAGGAAACCAGTTGTTGATAACGTCCACCCAAAATTATATGTGTTGTTAAAGTTGTGTGGCTATATAGTATTGAAAGTATATATAACATGGCCAGACTGCTGCTGCTGCTATCTTTTTTATGCGTCAACATGAGAAAACGCTGTTGAGTGCTCTGCAACTGTTGATGATGAGGAAGGACTCTCTCTCCGCATGGGATGTAATGAAGGCTCTGCCTTTTCTTCTTTCTCCAGAGAGAAGGGAAAAAGCAACAGTTTTTTGCCTTCACTATATTTCACTATATTATTCCTTCATTATTGCTGTATCCTTCAAAAAGCTCGAGTGAGCTAGCGAATTTTATTAGAATTTTCTCTCTGTTACGACTTGAGACGAACCACTCAATTTTACAGTTATTTTTAGGAGAGTGGAGGAGTAGCAGCGAGTGTCTTGATATGATGAGGATAGTCGAAAAGCAACTTTGGGGATATTATGTATTCACAGTGTGGATATTATAGTATATGCATTGTCTATACAGACATTTTCTTGTCTGTATAATAGCTAATTCCTTTTTGAGAAGAAATAAATATTTACTTTGGACGAGTTGCATGTGTACATACATACACTCCTTGTTTTTTTATACGAGCATTTTTTACAAGCCGCGGCGAACACTGAGAAAATTAAAATGAGTGGAGCCACAGCAGGTAGGAAGGCAGGTAAATGAGTGGAAATAAAAAATATAAAACTTTTCTTCTTTCAGAGTCTCGAGTGTTTTTACCCCTTTCTCCTTCTATTTTTTACGCGGAACTGGAAACCAAATTAATCTGTAGCAGAAGTATATGGCGGTGTGGTGTTTGTGTGTATTACCTGGCTATAATATGATGATGTAATGGGGGAAGGTTTTTTGTTACTTTCTTCACATGAACTGCATCGGTGTACCTTCTGTAATATGCCCATGCTTCCTTATCGTATTTCCTAACAAAACTAATATTTTATGACGGACTTGTGCATTTCATTTAAAGCAATTATAAGGGGGAAAGAGCTTCGAGAGGAAGGAGAGAGAAATATTTTTCATGCCAATTTATGCTTTCTCTTCGAATGAGTCTAAAAGGCAATGAACAAAAAAGTATAAATTCCTACATGTTGTTTATTACTTAATTAGGAAGAAGAAAGGTAAGTCGTATATATATATTCTACTGAATATCAAGTCATAAAGCAACGCAGGAAGGAGCAAGGGTATTTTTTTATTTTCTCGTGTAACATCCACATATTTTACTTTACAGCCATTTGTTGAAGATGTTTATTCTAACAAAGGAGAGTTTTGAACGTAGTTTTTGGGATTGAGGTACACGATATAAGTATCTGAAATGGGGAAGGTGTGAATTTTTTTCTTGAATTCTTCTCTGATGTTACTTGACAGATTTGATTCCCACAAGGACTAAAACGGTGAAGGAAGCCCGTAACTCGTAAACACTTTCAAACTTGTTATTCTTTCTCCATTAAGAAAGTGGTGTGTGGTTTGAGTAAACAAGAAAATTTTTGAATTTTCCTTTGTAATTTCCCTAGGCATATATGGAATCGTGTATTACGAAAGGGAGAAAGTTTTTGTGAATATTCTATGAGAAGGAAATGTTTCGCTGTAAGAATTTTTTTGAAACTTGTTTCTTTAATTTAAAACCAGCTAAAGTGTTGCTAAAGTTGAGTAATTTCTTATGTGAATATTCCTTTATTTATGAAGAATGCAGAGAAAAATTGGTGTAAAAGTAAACCCAAATGCACTAAAGGGCATTATTATAGCTCAGCCGAAGAGTGAACGTAGGAAAGTATATATTTTTCTGGAGAAAGGTCTGAACAGTTTTGTAAGCTGTCAAAAGTGACACACTCCATTCATCCCAGAGGCATTTTCCTGATTCCGTTTCCCTCAAATAAACAAACAAAGGATAAACACTACCTGCGAAAGTGCAAATAACAACAATCTGTAGAGCCGGCTGAAAAGTGGTGGTTCACAAAAACCGACAAAGTATGTGATAAATGTTGGAAATATCAATACAGAAATTCGTTTCGCTATTTTCTAAAAGCAAGTCGGTAGTAGTTTAAATGTTAATGATTTTGCTATTGATAAATGTATGAGGAGCTGGTAGTGACGTGATAAATATGTTTTCTTTAAAAATATGTACTGAGGAACACGCGAGTGGAGCTGCTAAAACATTTCATGAAAACCATCTATTTATATATACACATTTATCCATTCCTCGCAAAAAAACTTACTCATTTCGCACGTTAAAACTCAGAATGTCTTAACATATACTTATTCTTGTATAGCTTCTATTAATAAGAATATCTAAACTATCTACATTTCTATCAATCTACAAAGCATTTTACACTACGACAAACAATCTTTTTGGTTATATGCAGCCAATTTAATATATACAAATGCAATGTTCACTCTATATAACTTCTAATGACTTCTCACAACTACTTTCCGTGAAAATGAAGGGGACTCTGTCATCCCAAGAAAATACAAACTTTAATACCGGTTTCTGCTTGAAGTACACCATACGAGAAACATTACCCTCTCTTTTCTACATATACCGACCCTTTCCATATTGTGGCCAAGAATGTGTCTATGCGCATAAAGAAATTGCTTGTATTCCACAGTTTGCAGTAGGACTAGGAATTGCCATGTATCCTTGAGACTTCAGTCCGGTATTGTTTGTGAATAATTAAGAACTTGTACTACAGTGTGTACTCTTGCTTCGCTGTACACCACCAAAAAAGGAATAAAAATATTATTCAGTAAAGCATTTTCCTTCTCTTTACTGCTTGCTTCAGTTGCTTCTCTCTGGGATACAATACTAGTAAGTCTGAATTGCATTATTGTGGTTTCTGTTGCAAAAAACTTTCTCCTCTATCGTCCCACTGTACATTTTCATTTTTCTTCTTTCCCTATTCTCCTTTCTTCACGCACTTATAATAACGTAGCAAAGGAGAAGAGGAGAAATTGATGCTTTCCTCCCCGAAAGAAATAAGTAAATTGAGAACTTTTACAGTTTTCTGACAATGTCCTGCCACAACAATAACACAACACGGCACTTAATAAAAAAGGCCAAAGCGAAAAGTAATATGCATGTTCTCGGAAAAAGTACAAAAAGCAAATGGCAAAGGCTTGGAATGAAATGGCTCTCGCACACACACACACACACTATTTGCACACATATTCATACACAATTCATACGATATTGTTGATATTATTTTCATAGTTTCTGGCCACATAATAAAAACTCTAAAGTAGCTCCCTGGCTTTAGAAAGCAGGGGAGAAAGGATGAATGAAAGTGGCGAAAAATAAGTAATCAACATTCTACGATTCCACTCACACACATATGATTACTTTCCATCATCAACAGTCGAACGTATACGTATATATCGATAATGTGTCCTGTGTGTAGTAATAACATAAAAGTGACATTTTATGCATAACCCTTTTGTAGTGTAGCGTTACAATTTTTTACCCTTCCCGTCTCACTGACTCCTTTGTGATTTCTCCTTTTCTTCGAGAGAGAGTGTGAGGCAGACTTGGTGAAAATCTAGAAGTTATGATATAAATATAAGGGGAAAGCAGTCGATTTGTAACAATGACTTGGTACAAAAAAGACTATTTGCATTAGGTACTTTATGTATAATATATGTGTTGGATACGCATTTTGCTCGATGACTACACAATCGGTAGAAATCTAGGCAGATACAACTAAGAAGCTATACACCAACAGCATATAATACTTATCTAAGATTTTCTTATGTTAGAAGAAATTTCTTCATATATTTTTGCCACTGCCAAAACTATACAATATAGGGTACACTCGGCATTCGTGTAATGCCATGTGGGAAAGTCAATGAAATCAAATTGCATTATTTTCCCTTACTTTGTATATGACATCATGTATATCTCCTCACGATTATTATGATTATGACCCTATATATCTAAATATATATGAGTTGAATTCCCTGTTTTTATTACCACTTGCCAACAAAAGTGGCATGGTGTATAGAGAAAAGAGAATCTCTCTCCGAGAAAAGGTTATCATTATGATTGTCCCTTTATGAATGAATATTAGAGATATTAGAAAAGTTGGAGGAGAATACTTGTGTATGGGAACGCAGATATAGGGTGATATTATATTTGCAGTAAAATCAGTGTGCGACTCAATAATACACCGTAAAGAGCACTCCCCCTGCCAAGAAAAAAAGAAGAAACTGCTGACGTGCTCGATATTCTACGTACATAAATTGACTTTGCCTTTTTCCTCTTCAAATAGTAATAAAAAATGGAGTCAGCTTTTTTTTCTTTAACACAATTCACAGTCAACACCATGAAATAGATGGATTTATATTTTGGAGAGAGAAACAAAATATATTTTCATATCGCCTATATAAATGTATACCAACCATACCAACCTCGTCGGTAGATAGCTTTCTCTCTTTTTTGTATTTTGGGAGTGTTGCTTATTCAGTCCACACTTATTTTCCATCTTCCACATTTTAATTCCAAGACTAGGCATAGGAAATATTGTACAATGGAATTTGCATATAGGTAGTTTGTTTCCAATTTCAATTTCAGCCCTTCATTTTTGTCCTTCCGTTGTGTCATGGAATGCACAACACAACCAAAGTCACCTGTTCTTAGAGTGACTTCTTGGGTTTATACTTATTACGTTTCGCCATTGGGGGTTCGTGATAGACTCGATATGCATTCTCTATGCGGCCAAAAAAAAAGAGAGAAAAATCCTCTCTTTTGTAATCATTTTGACCACGCTGCGTTCCTTCATCACGGCGCGGACAACCTCCTCCTTCGTGACACTTTATGTTTTATAAAGTTACTTTTTTTCTTCCAAGAAAGCAACCCAGCTCGCCAAGTGTATTGAAATTTGAACTGGTTGAAATATAACCGGCGGCAGGCGTTTCATCTCATGTCTCAATCCACGTTTGTTACGAAATGCATGCATCTAGTAGTATATTATGAAGGTTTTCTGTACCAAGCTCTCTTCTCCTCCCATAATCCCACTCGAGAGAAGAAGAAAAAATCAATCAAAAGGCAGAAAATGAAATGACTCCTTTCCAAAATTCCTTTATGGAAGGGTAAAAATGAAAAAGGGATATTGAATCTCCGGTCTACTTTGAATCCGTGTTTGGGTAATTTCGTATCGGTGCACCACACCAGGATAAAAAAAATTTCTCCTCTCCTCTCAAGGTATATTGGAAGTGATGTCAAGTTGAGAGAAAAAGTCAACTTGAGGATTCGATTCATAAGTTGAGACGAGACGGAGAGTTGGCTACGGCTTCACATGTGTGTCCACAAAGTATATAATGCATGTATCCTGTTTCTTTCCCCCTATTTTCCAATTCACTTGTGTAAAAATATAGGAAAAATCATATCCCACGAGAAAGTGTACATGTTGCATACTTTTTTCTCATTTCGGATTTTTTTCTTTCCTTTCTCAATATACCTCGAGCAATATAGTGGAGTAGATGTATGTAAAGGCTAGCCATTAAAGCCAAGTGTCATTTGAAAGGCCTTATGCAACTAATGTGTCCCGTGATATATTACACTGGGTATTGTATTTTTTACACCGAAATGGCCCATTGTAAATGCCTGACGAATTCTTTCTCACACCTGCTGCTATAACATGGCTCTGTCCCAGTCAGTGTCGTGTGTGTACTTCATCGATTTCCTATGCAAGTTGTTTCGCTTTTTTATGAAAAAAGTCATGCTACTTTACATGAAAATGCCAAAAAAAGTGTGCTCGGTATGGTAGTAGTTTTTCAATGTGACATAGCTTTTCAGAAATTTTGAACACAAGAAAGGAAGTATGAAGTTTCAAAGTCTCAAAACAAGTGTTTCTAATGTGGGAATTCTCTTTCACGGGGTTGATTCAAAATTATATGCCTCCAACTCGACAGAGATTAATTTATACATTTCCTGGAATAAAGGGGTAAAGGGAAAGGAGAGAAAAAACTTGGTATTCATTAAGGGTTAATGAGTTGGCTAAGACAAAAGAGAGAAAGAGCAAGGTGACAACCTTGGTATTCGTGGAAAATGTGGCTAATAAAATGGGCTCCATTAAAATCCGAGTTTCTGAGGCAAGGCCATTTTGGAAAAAAGGAGAAAAGCCATTTGAAATTTTTTGGTTGCAAGAAAGCTGAGGATAAAATGGCTAAAAATACATATTATACTTCCCTCGTCTTGAGCTATGCTATAGGGAAGATTGTAAAGGGAAGTTTGGTGGTGATGATGACCAAAGTTGTCCCATAATTCAGTCATTGAATGCAATAAGTTGGTGAGAACGTGGCTTTTCGATTAAATTTTAAAATTGGAACAAAAGCTGAAAAAGTTTCCTTTTTTGCGCATTTCGCTATCGAAAAATAAGCACATTATGCGTGTGTGTGCATTGAAAACATTTCGGGCGCACTTTTACATTCTGGCATTTTTATTGCTTCAGTGAAATCGGTTTTACCTAACTATATTAGTTTTCTTCTTCTCTTTCACTTTTGAAGTTATTGGTATTAAAAAATGTGGGAAATGTTGTGGCTTTAAAGAGTGAAGTATATACGCATTGAAAAATCTTTGTCATTTATATTCACTGCTTTTATTTAAAAAATCAGCCAATTCAAACAAGCTTTCTCAAATCTTTTGGGATTTCTCTTCGTATAAATTCTCGATAAAATCGTAGAGAGAAATCTCTACACTTTAAACCATACAATCACCATCAAAAACAAGTTGGTTCAACAGTAGATCGATGACGCAGGATGTCCAATAATAGGCTGTTTGAATTTGAAATGTTGCCTATAGTCCATGCATATAGCTTCGCGTTTTTCCTGATCAGGAAATATGCAAACAAAAACTACGCATTTCCCTTCGCAAAATTTTTATATTGCGAATAAAATGTCACAGTCTTTAAGCTAAAATCTAAAAATTTCTCTTGGATCAAACCTCGGTTTTTGCATTTACCAAGAAAAGGTTAAGTTCACAAGGCTGTTTTTTGGTATTTTATTGAAATATTCAGTGGTTACTTCTGTATATCTTATTTTGTGATACAGGATGATTCTAGTATTTTTTTCAATTTCCAATATTAAAACGACTTGAGGCTACCTGATGAATTCCTTTGATCCTTCACGTATGTAAGGGAGGATATATATAGACTCATGTATGTTCATACGTATCGTATAATATATCAACAGATTCCTCACTCACATTTTTCAATTGCATACGTTTTTATAGTCATCCCATCCCGCATAATACTTACATTTGGTAACTCGCAAAAAATGCTGATATATATACGTCGTCGATCCCTGTGAGCTTTATATAATGAGAATGACAGCGAAACCCCGGCACAGGGAGCTCAGAGTTGGAAAAGCAACAAGGCAGAAATTTGTGCGTTTGCAAAGAAGCACGGACGTGATTCTCTGGAAACCATTTTTTATGTCTGCGCAAAAAAAACTCTGAGAGCTCTTCCTCCGCCACGTGGACACTTTTTTTCACAAATACAAATGCTGTTTTACACTTAACTAGCGTTTCCGCGCAGTTGTAAAGGTCCGGTCGAAGTGCTGAGTGGACTGCAAAAAGCGATAGGAAATGAGAACTGGAGCCAAGAAACACAGCAGCAGATCATGACAAAATCACATATTTCTTCCATGATACAATACGCCCAACTGTAGATTTTGAAAAGATTTATATATATGACGAAGCATACATGCATTTTTCTATAAGGTATTATTTTTTTTCTCAGCAAAAGATTCAAGCTTTTTCCCCCAGTATTATTAGTACAGTTGGTTTGGGTTTGGTATGTGTTTTTACGATCCACGTTTTTGGTTTTTTCCTTGACATAAAGAAACGCTCACAATCATTCAGGGACATATTGGTAAGCTGGAAAAACCCCATGAAAAATTATATATGCAAGTTGGAAAGAAAGAGAGAAAGAGAATAAGGAACAAAAACGACCCTTTTTTCCAACCAGAAGTCAACCACCATCGACGAGAGTAAACCTAGCATAAGCATACACCATATCTCTCTCTCGTCTGGAAAGTGGTGGTGGTGGAGGAGGAGGAGGAGAATGAGAGAGCGAACCCGTATAGAAATCACAAACCCCTGAGGTGCCTTGGCTCGTTCACTTTTTTCTTCGTTCATGATTCCCCCGCTCTGGAAGCATGTTCCATAGGTATAGTTTTTTGTATGGATGTCGTCAGAGAGAAATTTCGTATTGGTGGTGGTGGTACGGTATAGCGCTTTTTACTTGCTGCTCTCTCTCTCCTCTCAGGGATCAACAAGAGAGAAGAGTTTCCACAAGTTCCGGGTTTTCTGGCGTGTCTCCAAAGTATTGAAATCTTTACTTTTCTTCCCTCATACATCTATGAAGACCTTTTGCATTTCAATGGGCTATTCAACATCGTCTCCAATATATTATGAAGAAAAGTTTGCTCCGTGAAAACCAACAATCGTAACCTCAACCAGCTGCACGAACTTTTTTTCTTCTTCTCTCTCTCTCTCTCTCTCTCTCTCTCTCACTCCTGTCGCAGTTATGCATCACCAAACCACTACTCCCGACATGCATCCAGTTCTTGATATTTGCCCCTTTTCTCACAAAACACACAAAAAACTCGCCACATAAAAAACTCTAGGCTTGTAATATGGATATCTTTGCTCAAAAAAAGCAAATGTATTGGTTTGAAAGATATATGTGGATATCGAGTGCATTTTAAGTGTATAAACTTCATTCATATGCATATGGTGTGATGGAAAAGTATTTTTTATGTCTGGAGAAAACACCTTCGCTGAACTAATGTGAATATTTGGAGTGCACATATGCATATACATTTCGATTCGAAAGTTTCGTAATGTGTGACATCCATCACTTTACGATATTTAAGGATTTTCTCTCTTAATGGAACCTCTTGCATTATCAAACCTCCATGGCTTTTTTCCTTTTCCCCAAAACCATTCCCGGCATTGTTTTAAGAATCCTATTCACGACTACAAAAGAATAAATCTGAGTAATAGTTGAGCACATGGATCAAAGGAATATGAGGAGGAGAAAAAAAATTTCCGAGAAATATTAATGACCGACCATCATTGGGAAAGTCTGGGAAGGTAATCATAATCTGTTTTGAGACTGTTCATGATTCTTGCTGCATATTGAGGTTGAAGGAGAAAACATGAAAAAGCGGAAGCGTCTGTCTACAACCATCCGAAAATGTACGTAGAACTCGAATGTACGAGAGATGAGTCGTTTTTTTCTTTCTCTCTCTCGTTCTATTGCTTTTGCTTGGGGGTTACAAGTAAAAGCGATAAACGTGCTCACCTTCACACGCTTTCTGCATACAAATGACAAGAAATAGGCAGGGGAGCCACTTCAATTGTGCTCTTATGCCACTCAATGCAGTCTTCTCTGCTACCGTTATGGATATAAAAAAAGTTCCCGTATTCTATGTGTAGCGACTAGATGCTTCTTTTTTACTTGTGATTGCTACAACTGTAGTAGACAATTGTTAAGGTTCCAACCAGCGACAAGATAGGAGAGTACATACATATATATGCCCAATAACCGGGATGTTTTCCCCAGGCCCCCCAAAACCATTTCTATAATTTTTCCTTCTCTCTCACTCTCTCTCTCTCTGTCTTTTCCGTAGAGTTACGTTTCGTACTTGTACTCGCGTTCGTTTGCAATCTTCATATTCCCACTGTCCCTTTGTATCGATGAAGGGGGAAAGCATTGAACATCACCACAACGTACGTACGAGTACTAACCACAACCATTCTGCACACATTCATAAATGATATTGCTCTATTGTATGGAGGAATATATGATGCGAATGTAGGGGCAGAGAAAAGTTGCTAACAAGTAACATGTGAAAAAGAGCAAATACGAGCGCACATACATGCAGAGTGGAGAAAAGGTGTTGTTGAGGGTTAAAAAAATGCCTGCAAGAGAAAAAAATCTTTAAGAAAAACTAGCATGGAACAACACATAATACACGCATTGCATTTTCAATACAAGAATGTAAATACAGGGAGAAAGAGAAAATAAGAGTTTCTTCTTCCAACTTCCATTCATTTCAGAATTCAGAGGCATTGAAAGAGCCATACGAAATGATCGGGTTGGCTCCATCCAGCATGTATAATGCATTCATATCCATGTACAATAATTCTGTCTCTTATTTTACTTGCGTCTCAACACCACCACCACCATCCACCATCAGGTATCTCTATTTCAGGTTTTTTTTGGCTAAGAAGCAAGCAGTAAAAAGAGGAAGAGGAGTGGAGATGCGAGGGAGAGAAATAGTAATTTCACTCTGATTGCACTCCAGCTGTCGGAAAATTATAGTTCCGTTTCTTTAGGGGATTTCCTAAGATATAAAATGATGTTTCTTATGCTTTTTACAATAGCCACTATATATGACCCTTTTTAATGTCTACCCTGGATATACATAAAAGGACAGACGAAGTATAAAAAAAGGTGATAGTCGGAATGGTATGGATGGTCTGGGGAATCCTTCACAAGATTCCTTTAGAAGGGGTCATCTCTTGCATAATAATTGCAGGTAACTGCACTCTCAAATCATCAAATACACGGTTGAATGCCTTGAGTAAAACACAAGTAAAAAGGGAAAAAGGAGTAAGAGCGGCACGTTTTTTCACTCTCATCCTTTTACATAAAACGTTGCTTTGAAGAAATAGTCGCGTTCTTTTTTCCTCTCTCTCTCCCTCTATCACTGACCTTATCTTTTTGACGCTTGGATAAATTGAAGAAAAACGTGTCTGTTTTCAGAATCAATGGAAAAATGTTTGGCTTCGCTTTCTTCTTCTTCGGACGACGGAAGGAGAGAGAAAAAAAAGGATTCATACGCAAGTAACGTCGTTGGCAATTTACATTATTGGCTATCTGTCTCCATTCCCAGTGCTCTATAAAAGGGAATGAATGAGTGAGAGAGTGGTGGTGGAATGCATTGCTTTTATTCTTCTTCTTTCGTCGTCGCGTCGGGATCGGGATGTGTGGTAGTGGTGGTATATAGTTTCATCGGTCGGTGGTATGGTGGCGGCGGTGAAGGCGATAGGAAACAATGGTATGGGCCAGAGAAGAAGAAGAATAAAATAACACGCTTCTGAGAGTGGAAGAAAAGTCTCTGGTACAAAGTAGTATAGTAAGTGAGACGATGCGATGAAAGTTTTTGTTTCACAATATAGAAGAAAGCGTATAGATAACGATGTACAGAGCACACACATCTATAATAACCCACTCGCTCATATACGAAAAGACGAAGAAGTTAGATGAAAAAGGGAAAATCAGCCTTCAATCCTTATATACATTACCCGAGAAATATTTCACCCTCTTCTCTTTGTCTTACTGGTTGAGTTGTCTCATGAAAAATTATTGAAAGGAACGAAAGGGTTTACCCGTCATGGGATCACAAATTGCCCTCGTCTCTCTCCTCGTCGCTCGCTCTTTTTTCCTCTCTCTCTCTCTCTTTAACAAATACTCCTTCTGGCAGCAACACACCGCTGGAAACACCAGAGTTCGGTTGAGCTTTTCTCTGCCAGAATAAGAAGAATATCCCTCTTGTAATATGAATCTCTAATACTAATATGTATTGTGCATACATTTCTGCCCTTTGTCTGTGTGTGTGTGTATTTTATGTGGCGCAGATTCCATGAGGACTACAATAAACGTGAATAAAAAAAGCTTGAAGGGATGATGACGGAGATGCATGCGTGGCATATATGAATGGAGAAAGTATTGTTGAGGAAAAAAAGGCTGTCGTTGATGATGAGAAAAGACTTTGGAGGAAGAAGATGCATCAAGAAGGGTAAAAATCACTCTAGCTTAAACATGGACAACCTCATTATAGGCGATATTTTCCTTTTGGAAAAAAATATGTGTGTGTACACACTCGCACGCACAAAGAGAATCAGATGATGGAGAGAGAGAGAGAGACAAGACAAGTTTATTCACTGCATTTCGTCTCGCCCTTTCTTTATCCATGAGATGATGACGATATATGTCGTGGGTTTATTTGCAATGCTGAAAAAGTGAAGAGAGAGAGGACAAGACAAGACAAGTGTGAGAAAATAAGGATATATGAGCTTCCATTACACCTACTTACTGCTTACATACTTGAGCTCATACATATGATGTACGTATTTACTCTGGCATTTTCTTCTAAAAGTGCATATAGCTTTTTGTATATGTTATGCGTGGTGTTGAATTGAAAACAAACTTGTTTCCCTGAAGTTGTAATATGCGAGACGAGTATGAAATGACAGCGTGTGTGTGCTTCTCCCATCGTCTCTCTTTGTTGGACAAAGTCAAGGATGACAGAAGCAGCTTGGGATTTATTGACATAGTCTCTAGACAGATTTGAGCATTGGTGAGACGCGCTCCTTGTCGATGATAGGAAAAGAGCATGGCTGATTATTGCCTTTTTTTCTTCCTCTTCTCTCTCTCCCTGAAAATCGTCCACGAACCCATGTACTTTGTACTTAGTCACCATCATCATCATCAGTCTCAGCAAGTCACCAAGTTAGTCAAACGCGCAAGATGAATGGCAGGGAAAGACTGTGTGCCGGAGAAAGGGTGGAACGAAGAAAAAGAGCATCAGACTAAGAGAGGAAGGAAAAAAGTACTTGTCTGGCTCATCTCAAATCCTTTGGGTAAACAATGTTTTGTGAGTCTGCAAGTGCACATTACACACACACACTATGTACATATTTCCAGTTAAACACATGCATTTTACGAAGAGCCTCATCGCGTGGTGGACCTGCTCTCCACTCCACCACTTTCCCCCTTTCCCCTCGTTTCTTATTCTAGAGGAATACTCTCAGAAGGATGTGGCATATCATATAAATTCGCAGTCATTTTCTACCCTCACTCATGATGATGTGCACAGTAATATATGGAATAACAAATGCACGCCTCCGGTATTTGATCCCTCAATGACTTTCTCTACCTGCAAACACAAAGCAATTGAACTACTCAACTTGACTTGTCCGTATCCACTGACATTCAAAAAATACTTGCTCTCACACGTGTGTGCTCATCCTCCTCTCGAAAAAGCTAATGCAGAGTTATGATAAAATGTTTTGGCTCAAAGCGCTCTCCGTCCTTTCTCATATGTGTGCCGTGCATGTGTCCCCTTTTTCTTATGAGAAAAGGTAGGGAAAAAAGAAGACAGTGATTCAGTCTCCAAATGTCATTGCTAATGTTCGCCCATTTGTAACTATCTATCAAAAGCCATCTATTACTCGTATGGCGATGGCGGAATGGAATTTCGAGAGTGAAATTTATTGCTTCCTTCGTACATTTATAGTGTGATATGCATAGGGGATGTAGTAGTAGTAGTAGTACACACATAAGATTTACTAATATTTTGACATTGTAATCAAAAATGTTATTCGTTCGGATCATCATTTTACTTAATGCATTAGTACCATTGTTGGTAATGGACGTTACAAGTTACGACTCGATTCTACTCACTATACACTTTTCCACAGTCATCATGTTCAGAATGAGAATGTATATTTCTCCGGGAAAATATTGCTTCTGTGAATACTCATCCACATCCACTCTGTTTGAGTAATGGATTAAGCAAAAAAAAAGTCGCAAGCTTCCAAAATCTACTTTTATACACCTACCCTCTTTCTCCTCGTCCTCCTCCTCCTCTCTGCAACAGTCGAATAATGAGAAGGAATGCAGTGAGCTCATATGGATGATAAAATAAGTCTAGAATCTAGAAAAGAAGGGAAAAAGTCGTCCTCTTTCAGCTTTACGTGGAAAAGGGAGAGAACAGAGAGTTATACTTGGAGATTGAGGTACTTGTAGCTTTTTTTTGGTCGGTTTGGACTTTGGATTATTGGATTGGCAGCAGGGTTTCCCCCATGGTTATAAGTGTGCTTCCCAGTGGAATCACACTCCAGGTCAAACCACAAAAGTAGCAACAGAAACATAAAAAAAGAAACACTCTTTCATTCTGCACACCCACCACCACCACCAGTGCTGCTCCTCCGACTTCTTTTTTATATCAATGTTGTAAATGTGATGGCTAGCCTGCCTAGTCTTATCCTAATGTGTAGCGGTGGTGTCCGGAGTAATAATGCATGAGACCAAAAAGTGTCAGTCCAATGTCCAATAAATGACAAAAAACCTGTACGTCTGGCGATCAAGGCTGCTGCGAAATAATGCTTCTCTCCATATCTTCTCATGTATGTACGTGCTGGAACGGGAAATTACGTGAAATGTTGGGAAAGACGTTTATTTGAGCAGCAGTCTTCGCAGCTCAGCGCCATCAAGCTTTCCCATATAAAATGTGCATTACCTTTTCCTATTGATATAGTCTTCCTTATGAAAAACTAGGATGGTCAGAGAGAGAGAGAGAGAGAGAGAGAGAGAGAGAAACTGGTCATTTATTGAATTACATAAACACAAACTGAGAGAAAGTGAGATAGACAAATATATGGAGCTCCACAGGCTTCTCTTGAGATGGGCACACATTCTGATGCTAATGCACATTCCAATGTGAGATGTGCATTAAATATCCATAATACTCGGATAAAACTAGAGAATAATATGTTATACGGAGAAGAGAGGACAGTCAGTTAAGTACAATTCCACAAGACTATTTGTACAGTTGTCAACCTCGACCTCATTCCCTTCCAGTGTCATTCTGTCAACTGGACGACTTTTCACTGCTTGCGTTCTCTGGAAAGGCAGGGGTGCTTGGATCACAGTCCAAAAATTCTCCTTTTCCAAAGAATCCAGCTTGGGGAAAACTTTGTGGGGGCGAATTAAGGTTGACGATATGTATACGTACTCCCTCGTTGTTCAACTTTGTGTTTCGGTGAAATGAAATTTGCTCCTGCATTTCTGACACATACGACCATAATGATATTTATTTTACTCTCCGTGTGTAGCACGTACCACAAAACAGTGTGGCATAACACCGTGTTGCCATTCCACTCTTTGCCATCCCATCATCGTCAATATACTACGAGAGTAGCGTTCGCTATAATGTCGGCTGTTTGCCAAAAAAAATATTCCAAAAAAAACAAGAAGTCTTTTCTCCCACGGATGAGAAGTAGACGGACGGGAACAAAATGACATTCAAAAAGCCACGATAAAATTCACAAACCACAACGATTGGCATTCACAGTTGAGGGAGCATATATTCTCTGGCTAGATTGCTGGATTATCGATTTCATTTGGAAGCCGCACATGTGGAAGTAAGCAATAATGGAGAAAAAAGTTAACTTTTTTTTGTGTCCACCACCACCACCCCTCGCCAAGCACACAAGAAGAAAGACATGCATGCAGCCAGCCCTCACACACACACAAGTTCATACAGTATTAAATTCTTTGCCAACATCCTGGATCGCATCACAGGTGCCAGTGGAGAAAAAGACCCGACTGGAGCCAGGGAAAGCGACAGAGAAAAATATTCATGGGAGCTAAATTAGAGCTAAGTGGGGAGAGCAAACAAGTTTTCGCTTGTTTGATTCCCAATGATATTACTAGTTTGACAGCTTTTCATGTGTGTGTGTGTGTGTGCTTGGAACTCACACCATCGAGCCACCATTTATTTCTGCAAAAAAAAACGATGCAAATTAAGAAAATAAATGTAAAACGACGGTAGCCAGAAACGTGTCTGATATGGTGTCCATATGAGGAGGGCGAGGGTTCGGGTTCAAACTGCAAAAATGAAAGTTCATTTGTACAAGTTTGGTTGAATAGAGTTTTTCTTAAAGAAATGACTTGGGACGTTTTATACTAAAAAGAATGTATAATGCCACCTTTCCTTTTTTTTATCCACGCCTAAAACCCGTCTTTTATCCATTTATCATCGGGGGCTAATCAAAAAAGTCAAGGAATGGGAAGTGATATAACGATGGAAAAGCTATGCTTTATTGGCTACTGAATGTCGACGTGTAATTGTCCAAATGTAAGTTTAGATGTCATTGATTTTGCTCGGCTCTACTTTTTCCCTTCACGAATGGGATAATACCACCACCACCACCGCCACACGAGTCTCAACATGCCAGTCACAATGGAGCACTTACGACGGAGAGTAGTGCAGCCATATAAATACGAGAACATGGTTATGGTGTATATGGTATGCACACGTATCTCGGGGTCTTATTGGCTTTTGATTGGCAATCAGTCCCAAGATTTTTCCATTATTCATCCCATGATTGTCTTGGTAGTTGCACATACAGCAAACTTTGACATCTTCAACTGCCTTCAGGACGACCACGACAACCAATATATAACTTAACTGCAATAACACACTTACACCATTGCTTTTTCTACGTCCAGCAGAAAAAAAAGAAACGGCGAAGCTCTTCTCTCTCTCTCTCACGGTTTTTTTTCTGATTCTTATCCAACATTCAACCAGAAAGGCATAAAGTCAATTTTCTGTGAATAAGTGAGAGAGTAGTGGAGGAGAGAGAGAGAAAGCGAGAGAGAAAATGAAAAAAAAAGAAGGAAAGCAAAGGACAACTTCATTCTGCCATGAAGATATCATAGGAATTATATAAGTGCCATGGTATATAGTTTAGCGTTGGTGGCTTTTTTCTTCCTCTTCTTCTTCTTTTGACGTTACAATACTATATCAAATTGCAGAAGGGGAAAAATCTGAGGAAATCCCAAAATCCAAGTCAGCCATTTTCTATTGGCTCAAAGACAGGGGGATATATATAGTGCATATATGTGCGGCGACTGGATAGGTTAAAGCACATTTGACACAACTCTTATTTTTTAACGACCACTATTGGATAACAAAGAAATGCTTGGCTGGACTCACCAGCTTGCGGTTTTGTATTATTATTGTGTCTTGCTGAGGACGAAAGAGAGGAAAAGTCGCGTGGACAAGAATCACAAGAGGAATTTGGGAAATCTATTGTGAATTCTTGTTTTTTTTCTTTCTTTCTAAAAAACGAGAAGAGGAATAAAGTGTGCAATGAACTTGTATTGTCTTCTCGTGCAATAATTCACAGCTCTCTTCCCTCCACAAGTTAAAAAATTCTTATACGCCTATATGACCACAGGACATAAAGTTATAAAAATGCTTCTTTTTCCCATGTTGATGACGTATGCATGTACACTTATTGCAAAGGAAATTTTTTTCTTGGAGGAAGAGATGTTTCCCCACTACACTCTATATCCTTGTGTCATGGAATTGTAAAAAAAATTTGGCAACATTTTTCGCCTACCCAAGCAGTTTTTTATCTCACATTTGGTATCACTGTCCAAGGGAATATCTGATATGTGAGGATGATGTAGTGGAGCTTTAATAAATAATCACGAATGGCCTCTTTCCAGTTAACAAGATCTTATATTTTCATCTCGTATCCTGTCATATATTTTGCGGCCAGCACATAATAAAAATTATTATAATGGTTTCCTTATTCATGGAATACCAAGGGAGAGGGATTTTTTATGCATGCACATATCCTCAGCAAAAAATAATTCTGTCAGGTTCCTTCTCCCAAAAAAATGAGGGAAAAGATAGTCTGCATAGGAGCTGCTCAACAAGCTACCACACATAAGCATCAAAATATTATTGCTGTAAATTGTGGAGCAACATTTTTGGCTTGAAAAAAGGAAAAAAAATAGTGGAAATTTTCTTATGAAGATGTGAGTATGAGCTACAGGCTACTCTCTTTATTCTTAAGGGCACATCTGCACTTTCTGCTACGACAATTTTTCATACGAGAATACTGTCTATGTTTATAACAATCTGCAGGTATGTACAACTGTCGTCGCCTTGTCCCATTTTAATTCTGTTTATTATTTACGTGAGTCTCTTGCCACAAAGAAATAAATGAGATGACGGAAGACGCAAAAAAAATATGAGGAAAAATTGTTGAAACTTTTATTTTGTGCTGGAGAAAGCACATAAAAATAACACAAAAGACAAAATAGAAGCCCCATTGTTGCATGCATAAAATAAGAGTGGTTCAACTCTTAAGACTTGGTCCATTTAAATAAAATTCAGGGAGTAGGTTTAAAATTCTTATAATTACATATTCTGTTAGAATTTGAATTTGCACAAGGTGCTCGAGCTGATCTAAACTTTCTGCATGCTTAAAGTTAGAAGTGAAATTGAGTGATTGTCCCATTTCACATTATTCAGATTGCACTCTGCATGCAGCCTATTCCGATGACAGTTTTTGTTATAATACAACTTTTGTGAACCTTCTTGCTTATTACTCAAAACATGCCTTGCCTTTGTGAAAGTCATCACGATTCAAGTCTAGTGCGTCCATGTTGACGGTGAAAAAGAGATTTTGTGTATGAAGAAAGTATTTCGAGTACGTAGCAGCACAAACAAGAGTACACACCGAAAAAAGCAAGGGCAATTCCAGTTGAAAAATGTGCATTCACATTAAAATTCAGTTTTTTGACTAATTTATAACGTGATTTTCATAAAGGATAAAAAATGAAAATTGCCCACGTACACATGTGAAATATAAGAACGTGGGAAAAGCAACACATTACTAATTTTTTTCCTTGCCACCATATACCACCACCGAACCCTTTTTTTACTCCCTTTGCAGCGCTGTGTAGTTCCACCGTGAATGCGCATCACCACGTAAATGCAATATTTTTTATAGCAAATATACTCTGTCAAACAATGTTGCACACTTGGGGTATATTGGTGGAAATACAAGGGTCATTATTATAATTTATAAGTAAAAAATGCTCGTGAACAAAAATAAGTAATAAAGTTAATGGACTTGGGAACGGCGAGTTGGTAAAAATAATGACAGAAAGGAAATGAGTTGTGCTTCTGGACCAAAGTAGCATTTATATATGAGGTAATATTACAACAGCACAAAAAAGTAGACTATATGTAGTGTGCACAATAAGCATCTGGTTTTTAAAGTACCTAATTGCTTACGAAGAAAAACCATATAACCGTGATGCTATTGTTTATGAATACCTTTTGCAACACTTTTATTTTTATTTTTTTCTCAGGTTGTAATTTTGTATGCTTGGCTGTAGACGTTTGTTTATAATAGGCATGAGTTTAATAACGTAACAAACGACACATGAGAAATGCATTGAAAAATGAAAACATGGGGTTATGTGAATACATATTTTTACTCCTTTTCTCTCAATTATTTTTCTATTGTAACACAAGTTTCGAAAGTAAGATCATCATTTATCCCACGGGTTGCCACTTTCAGTCGTTTCTCTCATTTCGGGGAAAAGTATGCATAAATATCGGGAAATGTAAAGGAACTCCTTTAGTATTAACGAACCGTCACAACCTTAACCCACCAAGAACCTACGTTCTATTTTGACACTCGAATAATACAAAAAATTATTTTCAGCTGTGTAAGTATGACTTAAATGACTTAATCTAAGACGGTGCTGCAATTTGGGAAATACGTTTCTAAATATGCGGGCAAGTGTGGTTTTAGCCTTTTTATACGTAAAATAGAATCCAGTTACAGGTCACTTTCCCCTCCTCGCTCACCACATGTACACATTCCGCCACTTGTGTTTTATTTAGATTTCCTTTTTTGCCAAACTGTAAGAGGAGGGAAAATGCCTCCTCAACCCTATTAAGAATGCTTGCCACGAAAGATTAAGAAAGTTTCTTGTTTTCTCTTTGTGGCAGCTTGGGAAAAGCAACAGTAATCTGCTAATTTACAAGGCCGAAAAAAGGTAGGAAAAAGGGAGCTCTCCACCCGTCGGAAGAAAAGTACGTGTTCAACTCTCTCTTGCGCGAAGAGAATATACGCCTAAAAATGTA
Organism: Heteromurus nitidus; assembly: GCA_034687055.1. Lineage (NCBI taxonomy): Eukaryota > Metazoa > Arthropoda > Collembola > Entomobryomorpha > Entomobryidae > Heteromurus > Heteromurus nitidus. The sequence goes on from JAQFZW010001769.1 coordinate 21,548, forward strand.
TGCTTTATAAAGATATTGTGTGATTCTCTAAAGCGATTGGTTTTCTGTAAAAGAGAAATGTGTCTTGAATGTAGCTTAATTTGGTAAGAAATTTTTACGTTATATGTATCCGAGTTATGTACATGAATTTATATTTAAAGCAACGTGTAACATCCGAAAACGTTGGTACGAAATGGCTCAGTATGTGTGTGTGTGGCTGCGTGTGAGTGTGTGTGTAGCCGAGTATTTTTATGGAAAGCATGGTGAAAGAAACTCCTCCGAAAACATGCATCTGTTGGAATTGGAGAAGAAAAGTCATCGAATAAAATTGGAAGTGACTTGACTTGGCCCAAATGGAATCCACAGATAATTTAATGCTTCACTTTCTTGGTGCAGTTGGAGCTATACAGTAAAAACACGAAACCGTATATATACATGTATATATACATAATATCCAATACATCTCACCACAAATATATAGTGCTCGTTACTACAAGTGGTACGAGCACAATTTTTTTTCTTCCTCCCTCCTTCTCCTTTTCTTCTCAGAGAAAAAATTTAACTTCACATTTGCCAAAATACTGGCACGAATCGAGTAAAAATAAAAGTCTTCATGCGACGAAATTACTATAGTTCACAGGCTCACGTCATTTACAAAAAAAATGTATATCGTGGAGGAATTTGAGAGGGAAATTGTGCCTCTCTATCCTCCAGTTCATGAAATTGAATGGGGAAAATGTGAAATATAGAATTTCATAAAGTGGCTTATTACCACACACACAAGTCTTTCCCCATATATGTATCATATTTCTCTGGAAGTCTTTACCTTTTTTGCCTTGCATTTGGAACGACAGCGTATAAAGTTCTTTCTCTTTCAGGAACCAAAGTGAAGTTGAAGGAACGTGTTTTAAAAAACCGAGGGAAAAGAAGAGAGAGAAAACGCAACAAATATCAGAGTTGAAATAAATTCAGTTGCCGAAACAGAAACTGATGGGGACGATTATAGGGAAAAGGAGAAAGTATCGCTTGTACCCTTCTCTCTTGATATTTATCAGTTGTGACTGTATGGCTTTTTTCTGTATGCTATATAGAGCCGCTTGTTGCAGAGAAGGATGAAAATGTATATTTTACGCATAATATAATGTAGAATGAGTGTATTTATTGCTCGCATTCATTTGTATCTCTTTCTCACTCTCTCCTTTTGTAGGCCGCGGAAGAAAAAGAAGCCTGCATTTAGGAAACTCATTTGAGGAGGCAAAATGGTATGGATGGTGTTATGCATTGTGGCTTTCCAGTCAAGATAACAAAGATTTATATTGGAGTGTGGAAAATTTCTCAACCTTATGAAAAACACTATTGCTTCATCCACACACAGTGTTGGATACACACTTGTGTGGAATTGGGTATTCTGAGATAGCGGTTATTTTGTAGAGTGTCACGTTGATGTGACTATGATTTGATGTTGGCTT